>JAOEHX010050323.1:13666-24902 GCA_025448015.1 Bolborhynchus lineola | reverse complement strand
CTCTCCAGCATCCCTGTAGCCCCCTTCAGACACTGGAAGCTGCTCTGAGGTCTCCACACAGCTTCTCTTCTCCAGGCAGAGCAGCTCCACTGCTCTCAATCTATCTTTATATGGGGTATAATCCTGTTGCCTTTGCAGCAGGACTCATTTTGCTCCCACTCCCGTTTCATCCTCACTTTGCTCCCTGCCTTGCAAGAGGAATTATTCAGTGGTGAACAGTTGCATGTGTCTCTTCTCCAGCTTGGACAATAACAACAGCTCAGTGTTGTTCCCTCCTGTGGTGTGGAGCTTTTTCCTTCCTCTTTTGTCATTAACTTCCAGATTCCTCTTAAGCCTGAGCCCTGAAAGATCCCTGTTCTCTGTCCTTATCTGCAAGGTGAAAGGAGGGAGAAACTGCCTCCTGCCTTTGGGAAGATAAGTCACGTTGGAGTCTTCCTCTTTAGAAAACTCTCTAATGCCATTTATCAATTAATTACTGGGTTGCATTTATGCCCATTAATTCCCCCTGCTGTCTTTCATGTTTGGGAAGCTCTGTGATGCTCAGGATCTAATTGTCTTGCTCTTACACTGCTTTCTTTCTCATTTTCAAGGTAAGTGGATACCAGTGCTTTCTATAGCTGCTCTTTTAATTCCCCTGCAGATTTCTCTGCCCCCCCAGCCCTTTCCTTTCCACCCCTGTTGTGTTCAAAGAGGATTTGACTGGGTTTGAGGAGGGAGTGGATTAAACTGTGTGGCCCAAGCTTGAAATCCTAATTCTACTCATGAATCAATTGTTGCTGGAGCCAGGAAAAACATTTTCACTTGGAGCCTTTTACAGTGAAAGATCCACTTTCAGGTCACCTGCAACATGCTGTGGTTTTATATCAATCCAGGTTCGTTGTTTGGGTTGAAATAACCAAACCAGACAATTCTGGGAAGGAAAAGCTTCAATTTACTGCTTCCCCACCCCCCCTCATTTGGATGTCTCTATTTGAAACAATATCTCACTTTCTCCATACAGCTTAAAACACCCAAGTATTTATTTTAAATGGGAAGACGTTCCCAAGTAAACAAAATGGGCTTATTTTCTTCGGATGATTTGCCAGTGGAAAATTGCAAAGTATACCTTCCATATAGGCCCAAAGGAATGCTTTCCTTCTGTTCAATCACTTAATCATGGAGCTTTACCCACCACCCCACAATCACCATCCCTGGTGTCACCCGGAAGAGCAGAAATGCTGTCATTTCAGCCCTGTTTCAGCAGCGAAGGGGTTTATAATCCTTTGGTGTTAACTAAGGCAGCTTTTCAGAGGCCTGAGCAGGGTCAGTGCCCTGGGGAAGGGGCTTGGTGCTGAACAGCAAAAGCACAGTGTCTCGGGACCCTTTCCCCCATGCATTCTGGAGGACATCACATTGAAAGGCAATTAGAAGAAAATCTTTTGTAGTGACCCCCCAGCTTTGGTCATACAGAAAAGGGATGTGATTTTCTAATGCAACTGAACCCCATTGGTTTGTACTGAGAGACCAATGTGCCTGATGGGCACAGATGTGGTTGTGCCTAAGTTGGTGGGGTTAAAGCCATGTGAGTTCTCCTATTGCCGCCTGTCTATGGAGACCAGGAGGAGCTGTAATGCAAGGACAGGGTTTTCTCTCAGGGTGTGTTCACCCAAGCCCATGGGTAAGATGTTGCTTTTATTGGCTCCAGCAGGTCATGAACCTGTTGATATTGAGCACACTTGCAGTGTTCAAGGCCAGGTTGGACACAGGCGCTTAGAGCAAGCTGCTCTAGTGGAAGGTGTCCCTGCCCATGGCAGGGGTTGGGAGTAGAGGAGTTTTAAGCTCCCTTCCAATCCAAACCATTTCATGTTTCATAGAATCATAGAATAGTGAGGGTTGGAAAGGACCTTCAGCTCATCCAGTTCCAACCCCCTGCCATGGGCAGAGACACCTCACACTAAACCATGCCACCCAAGGCTCTGTCCAACCCGGCCGTGAGCACCCGCGCTCCGGCTGTACGGTCGCCTTGGCCGGCGGCTCCTTCCTGAGGCGTTTCCTGCTGCCGGCTCCGCTACCTGCTCACCACCCCCCCGGGGCCGTGTGTCCCGGGAATCTGCTCCTCTGATGCCCGGGCCTGGCTTGGTGCCGGGAGGAGTTCCCCAAGCCCTGTGTCCGCACGGCTGAGCAACGCCTCCTGTGCAGCCGCTGCTGCAGCAACTTCCGAGGCACTTCCCTTACCTCGGGAGCAAGGACGGGAGCGGAGCCCCGGCCCCGCGGCCGCCGGAGCCCCGTGGGCTCTGTGCGCTGGGCTCGGGCAGGGCTGTGCTGGGGACCTCTCCCAACGTGGTGGCGGCTCCGGCAGTGCCCTCCAGCCCCGCGGGCTCGGGGCCGGGGCTTTGCCGCGTGTGCCAGGGGCCGATCCCGGACCGGCGCGGGGCAGCAGGAAGCTGAGTCAGCCGGGAAGGGGCGCCTGCGGGAGCAGGAAAGGGTCCGAGTGTCGCGGGAGCCGCGCTGGGCCCCGGGCGGGGGCTGCCGGATCCTCCCGACGGAGCGTCCTCAGCCGGCGCTGGGCCACGGGGCGCAGCGCTCCCCCTTGTTCCTGAGCTCAGGAGCCCACTGCCCTCCGCTGGGGCCGACGTGGGGTCGTGGAGGAGCAGGGATGGGTGGTCCGAGGTTTCTCCCTGTACTACGAGTGCTCCGGCCCTGCCATGTCCCGGCTGAGGTCTCTGGGCTGAAATGGAGCCCCGGGAGTGGTGATGGGATGGATGTCAGGTCTGTGGTGGCTCATTTCTAGCTAGGCTAAGGGTTTTGTCTTGGACATGGAGGGGCTTTGCATCGCAGAGCACCCTACTCAGGTTTCCCGTGCCTGGGCTGGGGAAAGCCTGCTCCAAGCTGACGTGAGGCAGGAATGGAATTATTTTTCTTTCTGGTTAGGTTTTGGCTCCCATCAGCTGGAGGAGGATTAGTCCATATAAGGGAAAACTGCCTCTCCCACTGCTTCCTCCCTGCTCCTCTGCTCTCCCAGCCCTCTGCTCCGTATTGCTTCCTTTTCTCTTGTCTCCCAGCAAGTGAGACTTTGGCAGCAGTGCGTTACATCCCTGGGGTCCCTGGGAGAAGGAGGCTGCGGGATGCAAGCAGGTCCCTGCTGCCCTCGTACTGGGGTTGTTGCTGTGCTGAGAGCTGCTCAGCCCTACCCCGTCTCCCTTCCATTGGCATCCATGTAGTTCTCTCTCCAGCTGCCTGCTGGTACTCCAGTCCAGGGGGGAAGCCAGTTGGGATGACCCTGTGATGCAGCACAAAGGTGACCAAGGCCTTGAGGAACCTAGAGAGGGAGCTGCAGGGAATGTGGTAGGTGCTGCTGCTGGGCGTCTGGAAGGAGGGGGTTATTTGAGTGCTCGGGGCTGTGCTGAGCCCCAGGCTGTGGTCTGCTGGCCCAGTGCTGAGGAGTGATTCCTTCACCGCATCCTTCCAGATCTCAGCCTGATTAATTGGACAGGCAGGATGCAAATCCCCTTGCAGGCAGAGGCAGGGCAGGCTGGAGAGAAGTTGTGGCCATAAGGTTCCCTTCTTGCAGCCAGTGGCCTTTGGGAAAGGTTTCAGTGGCCCTGAGGAGTGTTGTATCCCTGCCACATACCCATTGCCTGTCTGTCCTTCCTGTTCTCCTCTGCCTGGGAGGCAGCTACACGCCATGGCTCCTTCTGAAGGTGACAGCAAAGCTTGGGGCTGCCGGAGGTGCTTGAAGTCCTGTCCCCTGGGCAGTTTCCTTGCGGCTGGGCTTCAGCCTCCCGAGTGCTCTGTACTCATCTGCTCTGGGGAACCAGGTGGATGCAGGGCTGCTGCCTGGGGAGCTGCAGTGCTGGGGCTCTGAACACTGCCACGCTTGGGTATCACCAGGAAAGCAGCTCAAGAGCGCATTGCCAGCACCCTTTTTACAAAGCTGCTTTGTGTGTGCCGAGGCGGGCGTTTGCTCATAACCATTAATTTGCTGCTGGCTGGGCAGGCCTGCTGGGGCCCTGGCATGTACCAATCCCTGGGCCTGCCTGTGCTGGCAGGGAAGGGCCCCCCAGCCCTTTCCCATCCCTGGCTCCAGCTGTGGTTTCCGGCACGTTCCTTCTTGCTGCTGGCCATGGAACCTCAAAAGCCGCTCATTTGCCTCATCCCAGCTCCATGCTGACGTGGGCTGGAGACAAAGCTCTTCCTCCTGTCCTGCCACTGGTTTTCCTGCAGGAATTCTTCCAGGAGCCAGGTGCAGCTCCCAGCTGCAGCCTCTCGGGCAGAGCTGACCCTGGAGCCAGCACGCGGGTGCCAGGATGCTCCCTGCTCTGGGGTGCATGGGACTCGTGTTCCGTCCCAGCGCTCCCAGCTCCTGCAGCTGCTCCTGTTCCCCCATCACCCTGACCCAGCTGCTGGGGCAGAGCCGTACACAGCCAGCGCCTCAGCCAGGGAATGCCCAGGGCCTTGGCTTCCTGCTCTGTGGCGAAGGAGTTTTTCTGTCCTCAAGGCCCTTGCACGGTTGCAGTGAGCCGTGCTCGCCGCCGGGCTCTGCTCCATCGCTCCCCCAGCCCGTGGCTGCCACCTTGTGAGCAGCAGCGCCGCGCTTCCCGGCTTCAGCCGGAGCTGCAGGGGAAAGGCGTCTGTCCTGATGCCTTCGTCCCTGCAGGCAGTGTGCCTGCAGCAGCATCCCCAGGGGCAGGCACAGAGGGGGAGTGCGAGGCCGTGCAGACCGAGGGCTGGCTTCCTCCCTGGCATTCCCCTGTCCTGGCAGCACAGTGGCTGCTGCTCTTCTCAGCCACTTCCCTGCCCAGCTAAGAGCATGGAGGGCTGTAGGCTCCAGCCCGGAGGATGATCTGGCTGCTGTGGGGTTCAACGAGTGGCTGCAGTGCGCTGGGAGGGATGGCCCTGGGAGCCAGCATGGCAGGGGCTGCCGGGGTGGGAGGGGGCACCCTGGCTTCAGGTGACTGTCCCCAGAGTTAGGTGCATCTTCAGCACCGGGCTGGCTGAGGGGAGATGCCGTGGAGGTGACGGTGCAAACTGTGAAGCATCCTGCTGGTGTCTTCGCAGCTGGGGAAGGATAATGCTCCCAGCTGGGCCTCAAGACTGCTAGGGGCTGGAAGAGCACGGTTTTGGCTGCCACTGTGGTGGTGTATGGCAGCTCCATACCTGCTGGTTTCGCTGGGATGGAAATGTCCTCCCCTGGTCCCCAGACCCCATGCGAGGAGCATGAATGGCTGTGGCTCTGCTGGGGCCTCTGTGCAGGAGGGTTCCTGTGTGGGGGCAGTGGTTTGGGCCCTCAGTACTGCTGTGGGTCCGGCTGAGGGGCCAGCGCTGATTTCTGCTGCGGCACAACCTGAAGAGCCGTGGGCAGGGAAAGGAGGGAAGGGGACTGATGCTCTTGTCCTGTGGTGCAGCCATGGCTGCCTGCAGCATGCCAGGGCCTGGCGCGGGAGCAGCTGCTGTGGCTCACGGGGTTGGATCGGAATGAGCTCCATGGGAAATTGCCTCCTGGTTTCCCGCTCAGTGCTGGTGTCTCACAGGAGGACAGCGGGCCTGAGCCTGCCCCGACCGGCCGCTCCTTGTGGATCCAGCCTTCTGCCCCACTTGAGCATGGCCCCCAGTGGCAGGGCTGGGGCTCCGGGTGCCCCTGCCAAGTCCTGGTGAGCGGTCGTTGGTGGCCTAAGGGGCACCCACACGATTTTCATGGACGGGGCTGAGGTTGTGCTCCCCACGTCCGGAGGACTGGACTTTGATTTGGGACAGATTCTGCTCACAGGTTTGGCTCCGAAAGCTGCTGCCATCCCCTCATGAGGGTAGGGGTGAGGGCTGCAGAGGGATGGGGGGAGCCCTCCTCTCTATGGTGCTGAGACATCCCCAGCCAGCACCTTGTGAGGGCCCCGGGAGTGGAACAGCCTCTGCTGTGTTCCCCCACTGCCGGAGGCGCTGGCATGGGTGGGAGTGCTGTGCTGGTGGTGTGTGGGGTATGGAACACCCCCTTGGAGGCCGTGTGGACTACCAGTGGGCACCTGCACCACGTGCGCCTCCTTCTCGCCCCTAACGTGCCCGCCAGACAGCCCCTCCTTTCCGCGGTTGCTCCCAGCGCCCTGCCCCGCTTGCCCTGGGGCCAAATAGTGCCAGCAGCCCGCGTGTGGGCCCAGCCAGGCAGATGGCCCCATTGCATGGACGCGGCAGCGTAGGTGGCACCAGGGTTGAGGCAGGGCCGCCAGAGCCGGTGCTGAGCCCGGACCTGTCACACCCAGCTGGAGGCAACGCTGGACCTGGCTGAGCGGCGCCGCATCCGCTCGGCCATCAGGGAGCTGCAGCGTCAGGAGCTGGAGCGGGATGAAGAGGCTCTGGCATCCAAGCGCTTCCGCCCGGAGCGTGGCAGCCACCGGCAGGACGACAAGGAGAACTGGCCACGGTAAGTGCGCTGGGAGCAGGTTCCCACTCCCCCCCTCCTCTGCCGCAGAGGTTGGTGGCCTCAGTGTCCAGCCGCAGCGTGGCTTGGATGCGTTTGGGTGGGCATTAGGGTGGGAGCAGCCGGTGACAAGCGCCTTGGCATGTCGGGGGCATTGCCTCAATGTGCTGGCTGCCTGTGAGGGGTCTCACTTCAAACACCCCCAGCAGCTCCCCCCGGCCACTGTCACTCTGCGCAGGTCCCGGCGCCTGGAGGAGGAGCAGCAGGCAGCCCTGGCCGCCTTGTCCCGGCAGCTTGAGGCCATCACCGATGTGGAAGAGCTGACAAAACTGGTGAGTGTCTGTGTGCCGGGGGCATCCGTGTGCCAGGGCCGTCCGTGTGTGTGCTGTGGCTGACCCTGCTTCTCTCCCGTGTCTTTCCTTCCTGCAGCTGCGGGCAGCAGGTGAATACGAGGAGCGCAAGCTGATCCGAGCTGCCATCCGCAAGCTACGGGCCGAGGAGATCGAAGGTGAGGCATCATCCCCGTGTCCTGGAGCTGCTACCTTGGAGAGCCCATGACATGGACAGCTCCTTCCTAAACACTGCCTTTGCTGCTACGCAGCTGCAGCCCTGGCTGGGAATGCACAGAGCACCCAGAGGGATGGCAGTGAGTCCTGCGCTGTGCCTGGGGATGTGAAAAGCAGCCGGAGGGATGATGCTGAAACACCAGCCCTGGCTGGGAGGGAGAAGAGCAGCCAGAGGGGTGACACCGAGCTGCCAGCCCTGGCAGGGTGCGGGGAGAGCTGTGGTGAGGCCGGTGCCGAGCCCTTGGACGCAGCCAGGAGCAGGCAGGGCAGCCAGCAGGACGATGCAGAGCCACCAGCGCTGGCCGGGCCGGAGGAGAGCGGCCCTGGAGCGGCTGCAGAGCAGCGCCCTGCCCGGGAGCTCAGCAGCCCAGCGGTGAGTGAGCTGGGGAAGCAGGGCCACCGACGGCCTGCCTGCCCTTCCCTGGCAGCATACCTGGGGGACAAGCCCCTGGGCGTGCTGGGTTCACCTGGTGCACTGCTCGCCCTGCCTGCATCAGTGTTCCGGCGCAGGCACACACCTTGGTCCCCCAGCACCCCTCCATGTGGGTTTGTCCTACTGGTGCCTGTGGGGCTGGCGCTCACTGGAGCAAGGCTGGTGCTCAGCAGCCATTGTGGGGCTCTGTACGGGGGGGGATGAGCTGGTGGGCAGGAAGGGATGGACTCAGCCTGGGCTTTCTGCATGGTAGAGGTGACCCTGCAGGGGACTGCGGGTCTCATGGCAGCAGGAAGTCTGCAGAAACATCATGCAGCGTTGCCCTTGGGGGAGAGAGTGATGCAGGGCTGTTCTGGGTGGTGAAGGGAGAAACACTGGTTGTAACCGCAGCCAAGTGGAGGGCATGGGTCCCTGCGTCTGCCCCCGTTGAGCCCAGCTTCCTCCTCTGCCTGCCGTGGACAAGGCTGTGCGGGGGATGTGGCCCTGTGCCACCCTTCAGCACTGTCTGCCTTCCCCTGCTGGCATGCTGGCCCCGGGCTGGCTGTGCTGGGACAGCTCCTGAACAGCCAGCATGGCTGTCCCGCTGTCTGGCTCGTTACTCCAGACCCGAGGCCCTGCAGTGGCACCTGCATTGGGGTCCTGGTTTCCCTGTGCCCCCTAAGGATATGGGTCCCTCTCCACCTCCCGCTCCCTGGAGCCCACAGGGATCCCAGAAGCTCTGGCAGGGTGAGGCCTGGCACCCTATGCCCTGGCTGGTGACATCAGGGCACCCTGGCTCTGCTCAGACGTGTGTTGGGGACACCCCTGTAACCTGTGTGTGGTCCTGCACTAAGAGCATCCCATCGTGTGGCAGCACTGCCCGTGCCGCAGGCACACAGGGTGCTCCCTGTGGCACAGAGCGTGGGCTGGGGCAGGAAGGGACGGGGGTGCTGGGCAGGGGCTGTCCTTTCTTTCCCAGCTCTGGGCATCCATGCTGGACAAGACCGGTGTAGTTCTGGCAGGGCCACAGAGGGACGCAAGAGCCAGCTCCTTGCTCCATGCCCTGGTGCTCGTCGGCCCCACACAGGGGGGTGCCAGGAGCCCCACGGGGCGCAGGGTTTGAGCCCCTCCTTTGATAGACGCAGCAGCCGCCTTCCTACCTGGTGGAGGCAGGAGGGTGTGGGGACACTTGCCCTCCTGCCAGCCTCCTGCAGTGACCCCTGTGCAGGAGTTGGCTTGTCCATCCCTGGCAGCACCCCGGTCCCTGCCTGCACAGAGTGGGAAGAGGCCACAGCCTGTGGCAGGGATAGAAGAGGGTGAACTGGTCAGAGGATGGAGTGGGGCTGGCCCCGCTCTCAGCCTCTCCTGTCCCCAGGCCCATGAGCAAGATGACGTGGTGAACCAGGAACACATCCCAGCTGGGATGCAGGAGCTACACAGCTGGCAGGCAGGAGGCTCCCAGAAAGCAGGCACCCAGGGTGAGTTCCCATGAATGCTGATGGCAGAACCTCATCTGGGTGCATGTCGAGGGCCAGAGCAATGTCAGCATAAGCTGTGGCCGGGGCGGGGGGATGGAGAGGGTGGCACAGCGTCTCTCAAAGGTGCGGGCAGGAAAGCCAGCTGCCTGGTGCGGCTGAAGCATGAGGGATGCTCTGCAGGCAGTGGCAGGCTTCCCCCCGTGCACAGCCTCTTCTGCCTCCCACAGCTGCAGTTTCGGGGACCGTCGTGCTCCTGGAGCTGGTCCCAGAGCCGGTTCCACGGCTCAGAGATGCTGACAAGGACCGGAAGCAGGGTCAGCTCTGCTGCACAGGCACTGCCCGACCCAGTGGGCCCCAGGCAGCCTGGAAGGACGGGGGCACAGCCCGCACGCAGGAGCCCAATGAGCAGCAAAGCCGCCGGGGGGAGCAGCCCCCCCCCAGCCGGCCCAGCGCCGGCAGCCAGGTACAGCGCGGGCAGCGCGGGCAGGGGCTGCCACTGCCGGGGGCCAGCAGCCTGCCCCGGGGGGGAGGCTGATGCTGTGTGCTCACTGCTCTGCCCGTTTCTCTCCCTGCAGCTTGGCACCGCAGTGCACGGCCGTGTGCCAGGGCCCGCTGGGAGGTGCAGGGAGCAGTCATCGGGTAAGTGCAGTCCCATGGGGAGGGAGAGCTGCGGCTCTGCCCCCAGTCCTGCAGCTGGGCAGTGCTTTGCCCCCGTGCCCTGCAGCACATGTATCCTGATGGTGCCGGGAAGGGCATCAGCCCTGGGAACGTGACTTAAGTCCATGCAGTCTGGGGCAGGAATGTGAGGGCAGGATGTGGCCCAACAAAGGGCCATCCCCAAACAGGGGTCATTTGTCCCCCTGCTTGCAGTGGCAGTGCCTGCCCCAGCATGGTGCTGGGTGGGCTGTTTACCGTCCCCCAGCTCAAGGCCAGGCAGCAGCAGGGCCATGAAAGGGAATCCCTGCGGCAGCAAACTCCAGCCTTTTGCATTCTTTGACCCAATAAGGCCAGGAGCCGTGTCCCAGCTGGCCCTGACCCCCCCCCCAAGGCCGCACTTGCTGGTCCAGGCAGCACCCAGCATCATCTGGGTCCTCCCCACAGCCTTGACAGGTCGTGGGCCCAGCGGCTGCCCTCTCCCTACTGCTGCGGAAACTGTCCCCACAGCTGTGCCAGGAAACAGGAGTGAAATCCAGAAAGCAGCTCTCTGCCCCCAGGGGTCAGGGTCAGGATCCTCCTCAGAGTCACCCCTGCAGGCACAGGTCCTGTCCCTCCAGGAAGCCCCAAGGAGCCGCTGACTCCTGGGGAGGCAAAGCCCTTTGGTGGTGCTGGGGGGTGGTGGGCTGCAGCGTGGCACAGCCCTTGGGTGGAGGGAAGCATGCAGGACCTGACGCACACATCCCTTGCCTCAGCACGGGTTCACACCTGGGTGATGGGGAAAGGCTGAGCCCTTGCCCACGCAGGACTTGGGCATCAGTGACTCTGCTCCCAGGCCAGAGTGCTGCTTCTTCAGTGCCTGCCTGCACCCCCGGGGCTCCCTGGGTGGGGGCTGGGACACCACCTGCTCCTACTCTCCAGAAGTGATTGCCGGGCCGGCTGTGCTGTGCCAGGGCCTGGTGGGCGCAGGGGTGATTGCAGTGTTCCGGCAGAGATTCCTGGTACCATTCCTGTCTTGACAGCGCGTGGGTGCCCCCGTCTCTGGTTTGCCCTGCTCCACAGTGTGGCTTGGTGCTGCCGGGCACAGCCAGCTGCCTGGGGGGCACAGCAGCCTGGGAGTGCTGCCGGAGTTCAGCACTATGCTCCAGGGAGTGTGGGGTGACGGGAGGGATCCGCAGGGTGCTGCACTTGCAGAGGGGTGGGCAGGGATGGCAAGAGGACCCTGTGCTGTGCTCACCCTCTGCTCCCCTTGTCCCTACCAAAGTGGCAGTGCCAACCCAGGATGTGGCAGGGACCCCGGCTCGCCTGAACACTCACCGGTGGAAGCAAACATCCTCTTCCCTGCGCCTGCCTGTCCGCACAGGTAAGCTCCTACAGCAGCTGCCTCCGCTTTGCTTCACAGTGCTGGGAGGTCCATCGTGGAGCCTGGGCAGGCATAGAGCTTCACGGTGTCAGGATGCTGGATGGCTGTGAGGCTGCTTTCCTGCTCCCTGCCCAGCGTTTATTCCTCCCCACCCACGTGCGCAAGCAGCCGGGCCCCAGCAGGCGCGAGGGGGATGGGGACAGGATGACACGGAAGCCTCAGGGGGCTGCAGCCACCCCGGGGGCAGCATCCAGAAGCGTTCCATGAGCGGTGGGGTCTCCGGAGGGCGGTGTGCGCTGCGCGCTCCATGCATGGCGAGGGGTCGGGGGGGCGCCCGCTTCCCGCGCGCCGCCGCAGCCCCGGTGACCCCGCTCC
>JAOEHX010050323.1:0-10163 GCA_025448015.1 Bolborhynchus lineola | reverse complement strand
CGCTGGCGTGCCTGGGCCGCCGCCTCGACCTGCTGCGGCTGCGGCTGGGGCCGCGGGGTCCCCCCGCGGAGGACCTCAGCGAGCTCTTTCTGGAAGCGCAGGACCCGTGCGCCCACTTTGAGGGCACCGAGGAGCGCAGCGGCCCCGTGGCCCATCCGCCCGCTTTCTCCAGCACGCGCCAGCAGTCAGCGCTGCGTCTGTCCCGGAGCAGCAGTGGTGTGAGTGCGGGCGGCCCTGCCCCGTGGCAGTGCCCTGCGGTGGGGTGGGGACCGGCGGCAGCTCCCAGGGCTTCCGGCAGCCCGGGGGGTGCATGGAGCCAAAGCAGCACTCCTGGCGCAAGGTGGGACCGTGGCTGCGGTGCACAGGAGATGTAATGTCACCGGGATCTGCCACCTTTTGGGCTTGCTGCTGTGGGGGATAAATGGCATCTGCCTGCTCTGCATTGTCAGCGTTCCGGCCAGGCTGCAGGCAGCTGTCCTGCTCCATCCCACACAGCAGCGGTGAGGCGCGAGTGGTGGCGTGGGTGCATGTGGCCAGTGTCACTTCCCACCAGTGGCTTTGACATGGGCTGGGTGCCAGGCAGGGGCAGCAGGATGGGGCCAGGTGAGTGTTGGGGCTGCTTTGGCCCCCCACGCTGGCATCTCCTCTCTGCAACCTCCGTGCCCTATTCCGGGCCTGGCCTGCTGCCTGCCACACATTGCTGGGGGGTCGTGCTGAAAGGGACTTGGCGTTCTGGCTTTGCTCTGGTGGGGGCCAGGCTGTCCTACATTCTAGGCAGGAATGCGGGGGAGGCTCTTGATCTTCTGCATAAGCTCTTCTATCTGCTAAGTCCTCTAATTCCTGGAAATCCCTTGTGCTGCTAATGGCCCACACTGGCCTTGCCAGCACCTTGCCTGTGCTGGGCACCAGGCAGTCCCTGTCTGCTGGAGGGCCCTGGCAGCCTGTGGTGATGGAGCGTGGTGGGTATTTGGAGACATCTTGGCAGCCGGATTGGACCCTTGCAGACCAGGGGGTGTTGTGCTCTCCTGCCTGCCTTGGTCACCGCAGGCAGCTCCAGCATGCCACCAGCAGTGAGCTCTTATGCCGCATGTGGCACGTCTTCTTCAGTGTCCCCACTGCCCTTGGCGCTGGGCAGGTGTCAGGGTGATGGGGGACTTGGACCCTGAGCAGCAGGGTGTGGGGGTGGTTGAGCCTCTGGGGGCTCAGTTGCACAGTATTGTCCTTGCAGGTGGAACCAGGGATGGTAGAGCAGCCCCAGGCACCAAGGCTGGAGTCAGAGCTGCCCAATGGCGTGGAGAAGGTCCAAGTGCGGGAGCTGGAGAGAAGAAGCAAACTGAATGTCGAGGAACTGAACAGGATTGAGGATGAGGATGTTCTGGATAAGATGGTACCTCTGCCACTCCTGGGGAAGGTGAGGAGGCCCTGAGCTGGTGACAGAGAGGTGATGCTGACCTCCACCTCCTTTGCAGCTGGATCAGACCACAGACTTTGAGGAGCGCCGACTGATCCGAAATGCCATGCGGGAGCTGCGCCAGCGCAAGCGAGGTACATGGAGATGGCGATTCCCCCAGGGGTCGGGGCTCTGGCGGTGGCATTGCCGATGGAGCTGGCGGGACGCTGGTGCAGGGCTGTCTGGCTGTGGTGGAGCAGGAGAGAGCGTTTGGTCTCCCGCTGCTCCCCTGGCTCAGCCCGGCTGAGGACGTTGTCCTTCCCGTAAGCCAGTTCTGGACCGGCAATGGCAGCAGGGCCCTGGTGTGTGGTGGCACAGTGGCCAGTGCTCCTGCCTCTCGTGGCTGATGCCATCTTCCCCCTGCATCTGCAGACCAGCGAGAGAAGGAGCGGGACCAGCGGCTGCAGGAGACGAGGAGCCCGGCTGCGGCAGGGAGGGCTGCGCACACCACCGAGACCACCACCACGCAGAGCAACCAGTCAGCCGATGGCTCGGCACGCAGCACCGTCACGAAGACTGAGCGGCTCGTCCAGTCTAGTACGGGCTGGGGGAGCGTGGGGGTCCCTTACCCAGCACAGCCCCTCGGGGGTCTCTGCAGTCGCCAGTGCTCTGCCATCGCAGCTCCTGTGCCGCTCCCACTGCTTGTCCTGGGTCTGCCCTGACTGCACTGGGAGCAGGACTGTGGGTCAGGGCTGAGTTTCACTGCATCTCCCCTGGCTTGCTCTGGCTGCCCGGGGATCTTTAAGGAATCTGCTCTGCCTTCCCAGCCAGTCCTGCAGCCCATCAGCATGGTAGGGCCTTGTCTGCATCTCAGGCCTGTTTTCTGGACCCTGTACATCTACTCTCACAGTCCCTGGGTGGCTCAAAGCCAACAGTTGCTGCAGGTCTTTGCCTGGGGGGCATACGCCATCCGTGCCCCCTCTACCTGCCCTGGCCATGGCTTTGCCCCCTGAGACTTCTCCCTGTTGCACTACATGGACGCCATGGTGCTTGGCAGCAGTAGGTGTCTGTGTGTGCCACTGCCTCCAGCCCCAGCTGATTCACCATTGCATTGCTCTCTTGCAGGCGATGGTACCAAGACCTCCCATACCACAACCGTGGAGTCGAGTTACGTGAAGAGATCAGACAGTAAGGACTTCTGCTGCCCTTTCCCTGCAGCATCCTCTGGCTGCAGCCATGGGTGTTGCTGCTGTCAAGGTGTTCCCACGTGTGGCGCAGGCAGAGCTGCTCTCGGCTCTTGCCCAAGGCCTCTCTCTTTCTGCAGATGGCAACAGCACATTCGTTCAAACCAAGTCATCCTACAGCTCCTCTTCCAAAAAGACTGGCAGGTGAGTGGTAGCGTCTCAGCCCCAAGTGGGCCCTGTCAACAGTCTGCTTGTACAAACCCTATCTGCCAAGCTTGCAGTGTCCCTGTGCTAGGGTGCCCCCAAAGCTTCCTGGTCCTTGGAGCATGCTTGTTTCCTCCAGTGGTCCCCATGGGTCCCTCCATGTGTCTGGAGACATGGCTGCCAGCTGGGGACCTTAAGCCATCCCTCTTCTTTCCCAGGAATGTGGAGGTCTTCAGAGCACCAGGGTTGGCAATGGGCTGGGCCACCATGTGCCCTTTCCCAGGCTGCCCATGGAACCCTTATCTTTGTGTCTCTCTCTTCCCCAGCATCTTTGACCGTGAAGATGAGAGTGCCTCCAGGCAGAGCAGCCTGGCAGCGCTGGAGCGGCGCCAGGCTGAGAAGAAGAAGGAGCTGATGAAAGCTCAGAGTCTGCCCAAGACATCAGCCTCCCAGGCTCGCAAGGCCATGATGGAGAAGCTGCAGAAGGAGGGTGGGAGGTGAGGCTGGGCAGGGGCAGGCTGCCCAGGATGGTGGGACTGTGTGGCTGACGCTCTGCATCTTCTGCCGCAGCTCACCGAACCCCATAGCAGCACGCACCGCAGTGCAGCGCTCCTCCAGCTTTGGCGTACCCAATGCCAACAGCATCAAGCAGATGTTGCTGGACTGGTGCAGAGCCAAGACCCGGGGCTATGAGGTGAGTACCACCTCCTCTCCCCATCTCCAGGGCTGAGCACTGCCCCTCAGTAACTCTCCTGCCCTCGCAGCACGTGGACATCCAGAACTTCTCATCCAGCTGGAGCGATGGCATGGCCTTCTGTGCCTTGGTGCACAACTTCTTCCCTGAGGCATTTGACTACAGTCAGCTGACGCCCCAGAACCGTCGCCACAACTTCGAGGTGGCCTTCTCCTCTGCAGAGTATGTAGCTCTTGTGCCACCGTGGGGGCTTGGGGTGGCTCAGGCAGCTCTCCTGCTCGCTGCCCAGGGCGAGGGGGTGTGTGGGCAGGCGCGATGGTGCTGGAGGTGGGTGCCCATCAGCAGTGCTCCCCCTTGTTCTGCAACAAGGTTTGGACACCAGGGGAAGGTAGTGTCAGTGCAGCCTGGTCTGGCGTGGTGAGAGTGGGTGTGGGGGAGAAGAACACCCAAAAGCAGGGCAGCAGCCCCCCAGCCCACCCAGCCACAGGCAGTACATCCCATCCCAAGGTGCTGGGTGTAGGACCGCAGGCCCTGGGGAGTCGGAAGCAGGCTTTGGCCATACCAGGTGCCTCCTTTCACGGTCATCGGGGCTCAGAACACTGTTGCAGCTTCTCCAGTCTTCCCTTCCCCTTTTGCTTCTGGTTTTCCTGGGTGCTGAGAGATGGGAGCTCGTCCAGCTGAAGGGCTGGCAGTCAGCCCCTCTCTCCTTCCTTCTGTCTCTTTCCCACGCACTCCTCCACTCCAGCACCCTGCCCAGCGGCAGGGCCAGGCAGGTGGGGGTCCCATCCTGGCCAGCGCCTGGCACTGTGGCGTGAGCTGGGAGGGACCTCCTGTGAGCTCCCTGGGTGCCATGATGCCGTTCAGGGGAGCGAGAAGAGGGCCACGTGCCCGGCTCTTGGTGCTCCTCGTAATAGACTTTTTGTCTTAATTGGGGAACCGGTGCGTAGACTTGAGAGAGCCTTCGATCGCTCCAGCTTGGAAGCCAGGTGGCCTCTCATCCTTCCTCCTCCTCCAGCTCTTGTGAGCATCTTCTCCCGAGCTTCCTGCACCAGGGCTGTGCTGCGTGGTTCCAAGCGGAGCTGGACAGGAGGGCGGGCCTTGCCCCCCATCCTCCCAGCGGATGGCTATATAGATGCTATATAGAGTACCACTCCGCTCTGGAACCCGCTCCCCGAGCACCTGGCGCACCAGAGCACCTCACCCCTCCTTCTTCTCCGTCTGTCTTTCTCTCTGGACCTCACGCCTCTCCACGCCACTCACCTGCCTTCCCCACCCCTTGCTTGTGCCCCCCCAAATCTCACTGAATGGCCTTGGCGCAGCGGTGCCTGGAGCCGTCCTGCCTCTGCATTGTGCACCCCCAGAGCATGTGGGAGCAGAGCAGCATCTGCCCGGGGGAGGGATGGGAACTGCACTGATCTGTGTCTCTTGTTTTCTCTCCTCCTCCCCTCCCCGACTGGGCTGCGGTCACTGGCTTGCCCCTCTCTCTCCCTGCCCCCAGGAAGCACGCGGACTGTCCGCAGTTGCTGGACGTGGAGGACATGGTCCGGATGCGCGAGCCAGATTGGAAGTGTGTGTACACATACATTCAGGAATTCTATCGCTGCCTGGTCCAGAAGGGGCTGGTAAAAACCAAAAAGTCGTAGCCCATTTCCACCCCCCCCGGGAGCGATGGTGAGAACCTTCCCCTCCACATACCCAGGGAGTGGCCACCATGTCTGGGGAAGAGGCCCATGGGCAAGGGGCAGGTCCTGGCAGTGTTGGGCAGCAGAGCTGAACTCTGGCCAGGAGCGAGGGGCCGAGGCTGCTGGCTGGCCTCTAGCCCTACCGTATAGCACCCATGGGATGTGGGGAGGGGAAGGGGTGATGGGAACACGCATGGGACAGACCGTGACACGTGTCACCCTGGGGGCCTGCTGGCTCTCTGGCCATGGGGAGAGTGCCCGTGGGAACAGAGCTGCTGTAGAATCATAGAGTCAGTGAGGCTGGAGAAGACCTTTAAGATCATCACATCCAACCTTTACCCCAGTGCTGCCAGGGCCACCACTGAATAACATCATCTGTATGGTTTATGACCACCTCCAGGGACAGCGACTCTGCCAGTGCCCGGGGCAGCCTGTTCCACTGCCTGACCACCCCCGCAGAAGAAAGTGTTCCTAATACCCGGTCTAAAGTGCCCCTGACTCTAACCACGGCTCTTCCCTCCCCGTCGGCCAAGCCTGACGCAGGGCTTTAGCCGCTGGGGCTGCCGTGCTGGGTGCTCTGCAGCAGTGGTACCCGGTGTGGGTGACCCCCCGCGGTGCCCCCGCATCGCTGCGAGCACACGCTGACTCCTGCGTGCGGGGCCAGGCGTGGGCCGTGATGCTCGGCCTGCGCGGTGCTGCCTGCTCATATATGGGCAAGAGTGGGGAGCCTGGAACGTGTGAGTCAAGGCATGGCCCTGCCTCGGCTGCAGTGTTTGTGGCTGTCTTCAGGGGCATCCCAGCTGTGCTGCAGCAGCTGCTCCCCTGGGCCGGGCGCAGCACCTCCCAGACACTGCCTTTATAAGGGCAGAGTTGTGCTCCTCGCACTGCCGTTGCTTTGCTGTCACCCCGGGGCTGGGGGGGGCTGGAGCTTAGGTGGGGGCTTTTCCAGGGCCCTGAGCACGCCACCCCCCACCTCACGAGGTGGACCCAGTGCCATGCTGTGGGCTTGGAGCCCGTGGGCTCCGGCACAGCAGAGGTCCTGTGGGCAAACCGGGGCCGTGGGGCACAGCAGCGGGGTCCTGGTAGAGCCCTGGGCCGGGGTTGTCCTTGGCCCTGGTGCTCCCCGGGGTGCTGCCACCGTCGGGGGTCCCTCCTCAGCTGTGCCCACTGCAATGCGTTGTGCTGAGGGACTGAGAGTTCCACCGGGGGTACAGTAGCCTGGGGCGGGGGGAGCATGGGGTTTGGACCCTCCTTGTGTTTAGAGCCCGGTGCCCCCACTGGAGGAAGGTCCCAGGCCCGGACCAAGTGAGGTAGCCGAGCAGCAGTGGGTGCCGTTGGCAGTAGCAGCACCCTGGGCTGCTCCAGCAGTGTCCCCAGGTCAGAGGTGCAGGGCCGGGGTGGTGGCAGCAGTGACGGCGGTGCTGCTTTGCCCACCCAGCAGAAAGGAGAAGACGGAGGCGGCCCCGTTGCCCTCCGTGCCCTGCCTGCCACACTGGCAGCCCATGGTGGGGGGTGGGAAGAGCGAGGGCAGGGTCATGGTCCCACCGATGGGACTGTGGCCGAGCCTGGAGGCTGTGGGGATGGGGAGGCAGCTACCGCTGCTCTGCAGAGAGCCCAGCGCTGCACAGGAGCCTGGGCTCTGTACCGGGGAGTGGTGCAGACACAGAGCAGTGCTGAGCTGCTGGAAGCTGCGCAGTACCCGTCCCGCGTGGTGTGGTGCTGTGCCTGGGGTCGGCAGCCTCAGGCTCCAGCCCCGGGGGGCAGGGACCAGGCTGCCTGAGCTGAAACGATGGAGGAGAGCTGGGCCGGGGCTCGGAGCAGGAGCCGGGGAAGTGTGTGACCCGGCTCCATCCTGCTTCCCCTGGAGCAGCCAGCGGGATTTGGGGGGGGGCACAGCACAGACAAGCCAGGTCTGTTCTTACAGTGCACCAGCATCAGCTGGAGGAGGAAGAGGGTGGGCACAGCCTGAGCAGGGGGTGTCTGTCAGCAGCAGGAGCCAGCGTAGAGGGCACTATAGGACGCAAGGGGTGTAGGCAAGCACGCACAGTCCCTCTTTAGACAGCGTATGCTCTTTGCCGTGCCAGGAGCAGCAGAAGTGTGGGTACAGAGGGACGGACAGGAGCTGAGTGGGGCTGAGGGCAGCAGTGCCCCGCACCAGCAGCCCCTGGGGTGGGGGTCACCTGTCCCAGCCCCGCTGTGGGGCAGCCCTCCCAGTGCCATGCTGAGTGCTGCACTTCCACAGGACGCTGGTGGACTGCGTGCCCCTGGTGGACGTGGAAGACATGATGATCATGGGCAAGAAGCCAGACGCCAAGTGTGTCTTCACCTACGTGCAGTCCCTCTACAACCACCTGCGTCGCCACGAGCTGCGCATGCGGCAGAAAGAGTGCTAGAGCCTGCCCTGCCTGCCGCCCTCAAGGAGCTGCCGCCCGGGGGGGCTCTGCCGCAGGGCACCCCTCTGCCCTGCGAGCTGAGCACGAGGGCAGGGCAGGTGCTGCCGGGATGCTCGCAGCTTGGCTTGCTTCCCGCACTCCACTGTGATAAGTTATTCGCTCTCCAGGAGCTGTGTCCTGCGGGCAGCACCCCCCGTCCCCAGGGAGGCCCCGGCACTGCGCCCTCAGGCCTGGGGCTGCGGGGCCCGGCCTCTGTGTCCTGCAGGCAGCACAGCTGCGAGCGGTTCTCCTTGGCCCCCTGTGCGGAAGCCCCTCTGTCCACCATAGGCCCTGCCTGGTGCCGCTGTGCTGCGGCCAGCTCCACGGCCCTGTGTGCCCACCCTGCTTCCCACCATTCACATGCACCCTGGGATGCTTCTATAGTGGGGGGCTCCAGTACCCGTGTGCTGGGGAGTGGGGGCAGCGGTGTTGAGGGGGCCCAGGGGAGCAAGGGGCCCAGGGAGCAAGCCAGAACAGCAGCCCCTGCTCTCCTCCCCAGCTCAGGGCACCACGTGCTCAGCACTGCTCGCCCTTACATCACTGTCTCTACACCTGTGTTGACACATGTTCCAAAACCAGCCAGACAATAAAGGTTTATTCTATGGGATGACCTCTTCCTCAGGTCCTTGGTCCTGGCCCCACTGCTGCTCTGTGCCACCAGCACCGGCAGCCTGCTGCAACAGACCAGCTCGGGGGGATGGAGGGCACATGCTGCTCCTGCTCAGGGATGATGCCCAGAGCCGAGTGGCACCATCAGCATCCCACTCTGACCAAGAGCTGCTGGTTTCCAGCACTGCAGGATCCCTGCCCCCCATGCCCCATCCCATCCCAAGCCCCATCCATCCATCAGGGCCCAGGAACAGCAAAGTTATTCCATGGAGTGGTTTGTCAGCGACAAACTGCTGTGACACTGCTGTGACACTGCTGCCCCCTCCTGTCTCCGAGGCACCCAGCTCCTCCTGGCACCCAGTACAGAGCACTGCAAGATGCACCCCACTGAGCCCTCCCTGGAAAGATTACAGTGCAGGCAATTGTATGCAAAGGCTTTACTGGGGGCTCTATACAAGACACCCCGCTGGGGCATAAAGCCATAACCCCTCTGGGGACAGCTTTCCCACCTCCAGGACTCAGCACATCAACCCTCAGCACCTGGGGCTTTCTGCTGAGGGTTTCATTCTGTCCCATGCAGGTAGGATATCGCTGCTCAACACCAGGAGTCAGCTAAACCTCAGGGCACTGAGAGGGAGCACAGCAGCATTCCTGTCTGGGAATGCTGGGCTGCAGCAGAAGGAGGGCAGCAACAGGCACACAGGACCCCTGAGAGGGCCACAGTGCCCACAGAACCCCTGATTAAGGCTGGGGCAGCTCAGGGAGCCCTTGGGGCAGAGGCTACACAGCACCAAGTGAGAGCAGGAGCACCTCTGCCACCTGGCAGCACCGTCTGTTGCAGCAGCGTGCTGCTGATGTCCTCCTCCCTGCACACTGGGGACTGCTTGCAGGAACTTCTCCGGGCTGCAGCACCCTTTGCTAGAGGTCCGGGTGCTCCCCCTCCTTGAGGGGGGGGGTCGTGCCATCAGCAGTGGGAGTTTGGGGAAGGGACAGCGTGCGCGGAGGCCTGGCAGGCGCAGACTGGAACTCCGCAGGCACAGGGGCATCGGGCGTCTCCTTGCGGTAGAAGCCGAGCTCCTGCACCAGCTGATTGATCTCCTCCCGGGTCATGTCGCTGAGGGGGATTCTCTGCACACAGGCAGGGGGGGCAGCCCGGTGCCTGCAGGGTACCAGCCACCCGAACCCTGCTGCGGCAGCAGCTGCCACACTGCCCACTCACCTCCAGCTCTTCGTATCGGTGGCTGAGGAGCACAAGCTCAGGGTCAGCACCAGGCAGATGCTTCATCTCCAGGTTATGGCTGGATGGCGTGTTAAGTAGCCAACAGTACTGAGTAGGTCCATGCAGCCCTCTCTCCCCCCCTCCCCCATCCCATCCTGCTTCCGTCACATCCCGTTCCCTTCCATCCCATCATCCATTCCGTCCCATGATACCCTCCACTACATCTCACCCCATTCTGTCCCATTGTATCTCATCCCATTGCCCAACCATCCCATCCTCCACCCCTTATACAATCCCATCCTCCATCCCACCCCTTCCCATCCCTCATCCTGTCCTCCACTGCGTCCTGTCCCGTTCTCCAGCTCGTCCCGCTCAGTCTAGCCCTGCTCCTTCCTTTAACCCCATCCCATCCCACCCCACTCCATCCCATGGGAGCGCCCATCCCGGCAAAGGCCCCGCTCCGGGCCGCAGCCGCACGGACCGCTCGCCCGGCGGGTACTAGAGGGGGATGTCCTGGGTGACGAACGTCTTCACCTGCGGGCACAGCGGGCGGCGCGGCTCAGCGCTGGGGCGGCCCCGGCCCCGGCCCCCCCCCGGCGGCACCTACCTCCGTGAGGCGGTTCAGCTGTCACCCGCCGCAGGTCTGGAGGACGAAACACCGCGTCACCGCCGCCAGCGCCCCACGGCGGCCCCGCACCCTCCGCCCAGACCCGCGCTCACCTCCACTTTGCCTCGGGCCAGGTCCCGCA
>JAOEHX010050321.1:0-24386 GCA_025448015.1 Bolborhynchus lineola | reverse complement strand
CTTCTCTCTCTCTCTCTCTCTCTCTCTCTCTCTCTCTCTCTCAGTCTGTGTCTCCATCTCTTTCCCCACTCCATTGCCTCCTGCCCACGTCTACCTCTCACCCCTGGTGCCAACATTCCATCGTGCAGCAATGTCCAGGGAACAGCATCACAGCCTCAAGGAGAATGGTTTGGTCTGTTTTTTCAGGGAACCACCCTCCCCCCTCACACGTGGGGAGGAAGGGTGGGGACCCATAAAAGAATGTCTCTGGCACCCCCTCCCAGCATGTCACTGGGAAATGGTCTCCCTGGTCCATCCTCCCAGCATGCTCAGAGCAGGGGCTTCCTCTTCTGCATCATCTCAGAGTACTTAAGCTCAATAAATCTAGGTGGACTTCTTTTCTTAAATAGTTTTAATGGGAGCCCTTTGGACCTCTCACCACGATGACCGAATGAATCCTGGTTGGCAAAAGGCAGTTGTAACACAACTGTCTCAGTGCCCTATGGCAGGTGAACCTCCCCAGGCCGGCAATAGGACAACCCAGCTAACAAAATCCTCCCTCTGGCCCTAAAAAATCATGGAGAGTGCATTTCTATGTAAAGGGAAGCAGAGCCTTGGGTAAGCATGGTGCCAAAGCATTACTAGGGGGCGAATGTCGTGTCTCAGCCTTCCTTGGCTGCAAGTGACACCAACCCACGCTAGGTCACCCTCTAGGTAAGTGGAGTTAGGGAGATGCTCTACTCTGACCCAGTGTCAGAGCAGGCAGCCCTCAGCATCTAGAAAGGGACCCACCATTTATGAAGCAAAGAAAGGAGGGAGAAAGAAGCAAGTGATGACCCCCAAACCTGGCTGAGCTTCGTGGGGGCTGGGTGCATCTTCATCCTCTAGCCTCCAGATCTCCATTTCTGTCTGTAAACTTCCTCCTTCTCCCTCCGCTCCTGCCCTCTTCCTCTCCTTGAAGAGTTTGTTAAATGCATGATACTTCCCCCACTCCCAAACTGACCATGGCTGCTTTGCACATCCCTTGGGACATGCCAGGCTCCTGCTTGTGATGTGCCCCCAGATGCCAGGGATGGAGTCTAGTGGAGGTGCTCATGTCAAAACCTTGGCAGGCAACATGGAGCAAAAGACAGTTATTTAAGTCCTGAAGTGTGGAGGGCTGCTGAAGCAGGCATTTGTCCTGTCCTGCTGATCATCCCTGAGGAGCAAGGACCCTGCACAGCCCTTGGGAAAGGTCACCACCACAGGGAGGAAGGTACAGTCCTGCTTTACTCTTCACCTTTTCCCCTCCCTTTGCTCCATCTAACCTTTTATCACTTTGGATAAAGCTCTGCTGCCTATAGCTTCTATAGTGGACATCTTCCCTCTCCCCACAAATTGGGCTAACTAGACTCAGGCTACCCCACACCACCAGACTCTCCCAAAGTATTTCCCATGCTGGCTTTGTGGCTTCCCTAGGGCAGTGCTGTGACTAGCTGCTGGCCCCCAGCAAAGGAGAGTGCTGTGTTGAGACACCTGAAAGCTAACTGTCCTCCAGGGTGTTTCATGAAAAGATGTGAAATGGCTCTTTTTTTCTTCTTAAAAGTCCATGAAGGGTCACAAGCTACTCTCACAGAATCTCCAAGGATGAGACATTGTGCTAAACTGGGTGCCTTGCTGGATGCTGCTTGCATCTCTGTACCACCAAGCAACTTTGGACAAACAAGGCGGCCTACAGCCTTAGGCTTCTCGCAGCAGGTAGGGCTTTATGAGCGGTAGCTAACAACTTCTCAAGGAGGGTTCACAGCCCTTCCCAGAAAGGAAAGCAATGGAGACAGAAATGATGTGACTTGCCTAAAGGCCAGAGGTGGTCATTCCTTGCCAGCGATTTTCCTCCACATGGAGAAGCTTGTTCTGGAAAAGTTGTAAATTTGGCAGCTGAATCCCTCAGTGCCAGCTCTGGTATCTGTGTGGTTGCATACATATCCTGTGGGGTGAGGATATGTGGAGACACCAAAGCAGAGAGGGTGGTAAGAGTGAAGGACTTGGACTGCAAGGGTGCCTCTTCTCCGAGGAAGTCTTCAGCCAGTTTGAGCTGCTTGTCAACACCCTACTGAGCTCACTTAGCTAATAGGCTGGGCAGGTGCTCACAGTAGGACACCTCATCCATGTAAGCCCAACATACATAAGCCAGCAGCTAGACTCCTCTCCACCTATTCTTACATGTTCAGTTTCACAGTCTCTCCTCCCTCTCCACCCCAACACAGAAGTTATTTCAGACAGCAGTATCCTCTCCTTGCCAGTCATCACCCATGTTTCTTAGCACCAAGCCTCCAAAAACACACACACAGATTTTAACCTCGTGGAAAAGCTACACTTCTTTGAAGGCAGAGGAAGGACAGTAGGTTTTAGCCAAGGAAAAGACACAGGGAAATAAAACGAAGGAGAAGGAAGGCAGGTGACATGCCTGAGGGCCATCTTTTATCCTCCTTCCCTCCCTCAGGTAGGCAAGACGTGATGCCGGGGAAGCCAGCCAGCCTCCCATCCCATTGCGGTTAGAATGGCATGCCTTAGAGACATAGCCGTGTGGTATGGATGATGAGCATATTCTGTCTCACTAGTCTTACCTGCATCCTCATGTATCCACCTTGACGACCCCCGTGACAGCCTGGGTGGTTAGAACAGGGGGTTCCTGGGTGGTGGGGCGGGGTGGGAAGAACGTCGTGGGTTTTGGTCTTTGAACCTCCACTTTTAAACAGTGCAATTTGCTGAAAGAAAAATGAATTTCAAACAGCTTTCAGGGGAAAAAACAGAATGGGTGTGGGGGGAGGGCAAGGGATTGAAGTTGCCATGCCACTTTTCCACCTCTGTCAAAAGTTTTGGAGCCTTTTCTTTTTCTGTTGCTATATGAAAAAAACAGTCATTGACAAAAAAAACTTTATCAGCAAAATTATGTAATAAACAAAACAAAGATACTACTGGCATTATTTCAAAATAGCCTGAAGACCAAATCAGAACAAAGACAGCAGCGACTGCACTGCTGGGAGAACAGACAGCCAAACTTGCCCAAAACAGGGAGCTAGAGAGAATAAACCAGTAGGCAAGATCCAGCTAAAAGTATTCATTCTTTATTTACCTTCTCCCTTCCAGAAAACTCAACTTGTGGAAAAATAAAGTCCATAGTACCTGTCCCTATCCTGTACAATGGGAGAAGAAAGACATGCCAGAGGCAAGAATACATTTCACTTAAATAAAAGTTCAGGGCAAACATAGCGCTTGGTATATTGTTACGAAGCAAGAGCATGGGCATCGCTTTATCACAGAATCAGACCTAACAAGGAGTAAGTCCCCAGAAGTATCCTTCTCCCTCCAGGACCTCCTTTTTCACCATTCTGAAGGTCAGAGTGTTTCAGCAAAGTTGAATTCCATCTGCTAGGCTCTGGAAATAGCATCTATAGGAAGCAGGGAGCAGTGCCAGAGCAGAGCTGTAACCACAGAAAAGCCACAGGTGGGTGAAGTACTGTGGTCTTCAGTTCCTCCAAGCTCTGCTCAGATGTGCAGTGGGAAGCCCCTGTAGACAACTAGTTGAGTCCCTAAAAAACATCCAGCACCACATGGGAGGTGGGAGGGGGAATAGGCAGCACCAAACCAGGGACATCTTCAGTATTTTTAAACAGACCAAATCCGTATGCTGACACTCCTGCAGGATGGGACCAGCTTCTCAGACGTGAGAGCTTGTGGCTGCAGACACCTGGAGAAAGTCTTCATTCCTGTGGCAAGTGCTGCAGGGTTCTGGGTGCTTGTGCAGAGAAGACACAACCTTCTCCTGTGCTCTGAGACACCCAGGAAGCTGCCTGGCACTGAACTGACTGGTCTTGGAAGGAGAGGTTGCGCTTGAACATGAAGTGGATGGTAAACAGACCAGCACTTGCCCAGGAGGAGCTTTGACAAAAAAGTCACCCCTTGGGGGCTTTGGGACTTGAAGTGTGGAAGAAAGAAGGGGAGCCCTTCTCCTCCTGGCTGAAGGAAGCAAGGTAGAGCAGGAAAGACTTTCCACTTCAGAGCCCTCAGCAATTCTCTCTGCTAACCTGCTGATCTCAGATCTTCCTCTTTCTCCATATAGCATGTCACTGTGAGCTCAAAGGCACCTCCAGCTTCTACCTACCCCACCTTAGCGTAACAGTAACCACCTCACTGAGAAGCACCATGGTAAACCTGCAGCTTTACCAAAAGCTTCATCAGTGGCATCTGATGCCTAATCTCTAAGGCTCACCAGCACCACTCCCAGCCAGGTGAAGCCTGGGCAGGCTGGGAGGAGAAAGCCACATGAAGCATCACCAGTGCCACAGCTCAAAACTCATCTCCCCCTACTGCCCCTTCACAGTGCTTGCTCCCTGACTCCTGAGCTACTGAAGCAAAGACAACATGGAGAGTGTGAAGAGGTGGTGGTGGCATTGTCAAAAGTAAAGACAGAGACTCCAGTCCTTCTGTGTGTGCCAGACTAGGAGAAATGTTCTCCACGAGGGGGTGGAGAACATTTCAGCCATGAACTTCAGGCTCTGAACTGTGCAAATTCCCAAGGTTGACACCAAGCACTCCCACCTGCAACTCAAAGAAACATTGTAGGAATGGGTTGTTCTTCAGACAGTAGCACCTTCATACATCTAGGCATCTCCTTCCTCCCATGACTGAGGGACGGACCACATTGAAAGATCATGGACACTCCAGGGCCAGGTGACAATGTGAACTTTAGCTGCCACATACTGAACTTGAGGATAAGGATCAGTTCAACACAGTCAAACACAGTCAGTCCTGCCAGGCTTGCGGAAGGCAGCGGGGCCAGGCTCTCCTGCCTTCAGCCTGGCAGGCACTGCAGCCTTTCCAGAGCTCGCTCATGGCAATTCAATGGCTTTTGTGTTGTAGCAGCCTGGCGGAAGATTTCTCTGGATATCCTCCAGGTTCTTAATATCCGCCAGGATCTCATTAATGTTGCTTTCCAGTGTCCACACCCGGGCCTTCCGCAGCATGGCTGTCTGCTCCAGCTCCAACATCTCATCCTTCAGCCAGTTGCTTCTGGTTTTGGCTTTGCTAAAATTCATCTCGAGCTGCTTCAGGCCATCCTCATCCACAGCACCAGGTTCGTCTGTTGTACAGGAGGAAAACAAGGAAGTGAGAACCATGGATGAAGGCTGAGGACTACATCTTTCCAGACACTTCATCTCCATTCTGCTACCCAGCCCATTTACAGGCATTATCTGAGGCAGCTTCCTGTGAAACTCCCAATACCCTGCCTAGACCCCAGTGGGGACCCGCCTCCATCTATGCCTTACTGCAGCTTCACAAAACCTACTCATTAGATGCAGCAGCTCTTCCAGGGCACTCAATGTCTCCTGCACGACCACCCCTGCCTGGCCAGCTTTCGCATGGACCCTCTGAGCTTCCTGAGCCATCTGGAGAAGGCAATGCAGCACATGTAAGGTGATGTCTAACCCAAAAGTCAAGGGGGAAGAGGGCAAGGCGGGGAGACAGGGACCCACCTCCTGTATCACAGTAGCATCTGCCTCAACCTCCAAGCACTTCCTCTCAAATTTGCCATCCACTTGCTTGGCTTCACGCCGCAGAGTGGCCACTGCCTTCTCCAGAGCAAGGACACCATCGGCTGTCTTGTTGGCTTCCACCTTCAGCCGCGTAATCTCCTAGAGAAGGCAAGGGCACTTTCAGAGAAGCAAAGTATGGCTGAAATCAGCCTGGGTGCACCAGGGGATGGAGCTGGTAGAAACAGCTTCCTTATACAGGGACTCAAAATTATCACAGGCTCTCCTGTGTCCTTCATATTCTCACACCACTTAGTTGCTCCAGAGAGTTGTTTCTGTGGCAATGGCTCAACAGCTCCTGCACACATCAGCAAATCCCTGGGGAATTACAACATGCATCTGGGAGTTGAACCCATCAACACTAGTTCTGGGAGCTCTATAGTCTGCCAGTGACTCAGACTGTTGAAAAATCCCCTTGATCACTGAAGAGTAGCCACAATGAGATGCCACAGAGTTCCTCAAGGGACAAAGGTGCCTGTAGACATCCACATCCCTCAAATCATCTACAGCCAACTCTGGTATCTGCAGGATCCACTGTAGCCAAATATCAGCCCAATACAGCACATCAGGTCCACCATAAAGTTGCCAATCACCACCTCTTCTTCCACTGTTCACCCTTTCAAACCCTTCTCTGCTAGCAACAGCACAGGAGCCTGTCCTCACCTGCTGGATCCCCATGGTGATCTCCTTTGCTTCCCCTGCTGCACTTCTGGCCACCTTGGATTCAGAAGCAGCACTTGCCAGGGTTGATTCAGCTTGGTCTGTCTTCTTCCTGGCACTTGTGACCATGCTGCTGATAATCGGTAGCCTCTTCATGGCATCTTCAGCTTCCCTTCTCTTATCAGCTGCCTGCAGGTTAAATTCTGAAAGAAACGTGTGTGGAAACGAAGCTACACTACCTTTGCGAGATACCACAAGGAAGGGGAAAGAAAAGGTTTCTAGACATTACCCTGGAGGCTCTTCAGGATCTGTTCCACCTCATAGAAGGTGGCATTGCCAGCGCTCACAGCTTGCAGGGCTGTGCTGTTGGTGAGGTTGGCTCGGGAGAGCAGCTGCATCAGCGTCTGCAATGGGTGAAGAGGACACCACAGGCAGATGAAGGATATGGTACAGGAGCATCAATCCCAGAACAGTCTGAAAGGAGCTGCACTGTGGGAGAAGACCCATCAGCCTGTTCACAAGTTCCTGCTGTTGCCCCTGAATCATGGCTACCACAGCTTGATGTGTCAGCAGAGGCTTGTGCCAGTGCTCCTCAACCAGCTCCAGCCATGCTGAGTTATCTTAGCTATAATCTTCCCAGAAGCAGGTCTTCAACCTGCCTCATATGGAAGAGATGTGCAGGTGAGACCCTGTAGCAGCCACTCTGCACACACAGTGAGGTCCTCCCACTGGCTCCAGAAGACCAGCGGCAAGTGGCTGCTTTTCTGAGGAAGTGCACTGTCCTGCAGCAGAAAGCAGAGCTATCTCCCCTTTGGCAAACAGGCTAGGATACCAACTAGTGGTGATGTTTTCCACAAACACCCTACCAAGGCTTCAGCTCACGCTGAAGGTGACTCAAGCTGCAGCCCCCCAGCCAAACTTTTACCACTCTCTTGCCCTCTTCCCTTTGCAGCAGCTGCTTGATTTCTTCCTCCCAGCGCCCTGTGCGGCTCTGCAGCTGCCTGTACTGTGCCATGTAGGTGTCCACCAAGCTCAAGAGAGCACTAGCATCCTGCTTCAGCTGGGTTGCCTTCCCCTGAAACACAGAGACGCCATGACAGCCTGGATGCTCACTAGGAACCACAGCAAGCAGTGACAGATGCACTGTAGCCAGCTATGGGGACAAAAGAGTGAGAGGATGCATATCCAATGGCTCTCCAATGGGGACAGAGCCCTGGAAACACTGGCAGCATAGCAGGGAAGTTGTAGGGGAGAGCAAAAGGGGATCTCCTGATCCCACAGGCACAGAGCCCTCACCTCAAAGGACCCAATGTCAGTCTTTGTCAGGTGGGACAGGGAGCTGAGGAGCACCAGGCTGCCCTGATAAGCCTTGTCTGCCTCAGAGGCCATCACATCAGCCTCAGTCTTCAGGCCTCCAGCCAGCAACTTCAGGTCCTCATACCTGCATGGATGGGAAGTTTAAGAACATGGTACCAGCCAAACTGCCAACCTCCCATCACATTAATGCTGCCTTCTACATTGACTCATTCATGCTCTAAAAGGCCTCATGCAGATTTATCATGAAGGGAAAGCAAATTGCAAACATACCCTGCATCCAGCCCCTCTGCCAAGCTGGGTGTCTGCTGGTTTCTTGCTCCCAACTCCAGAAACCAAGGGTGCTTCACACCAGCTGAGCCCCCACAGACTCCACAGTGGCTCTGGTAATCACTGTCCTACCACTGGATGTTTCCTCCTACACATCTCTGTTCAGCTTCTTAACTTCATTTAGGGCTGTTGCTCACACCCCTCCAGTGGTTTGCAAAATCCCAGCATCATGGTGGGCTCTGGAGAGACACCAGCCCGATCAGAAGAGCCACCCAGGCAACACAGGGCTAAATCTACCTTTAGGCTAAACCCAGCCCAAATTTGCAACCATGTGTGAAAGTCATCCCTGGGAACTTGCTCACATACACGTCATTAAACCCCTTCCCACCGCTGCAGCCAGGCCCCTGGGAGCATCATGATCCGTGGGGTGGGAAGCAGATGCTTAGTAGAGCTGATCATCAGTGTCAGCAATCAAAGTCCAGCCAAGTCCCTGCCTGTCTTGCCTCCAACCACACATTTCTGCAACTCAGCTGGGGAGGCAGGGAAGGGGACACAGACACTTGGCCACCCTCCTCCTCCCTCCCATGTGCCCTCGCTACCCGTGGGTGAACGCAGCCTGCACTCACTTTGCTCGCAGCCCTTGCAGGAAGCTGGTGATGGCTGCCTCTTCACCAGCAGCCGTGTGCACCAGCTCCAGCACCTGCCTTGTGTCCTCCCATGTTGCCTTCACAGCTTGCTCAATGGTGCTGGTGGCTAGTGCATGGCTGCAAAGCACAGGGGGGTGCTCATGAGAAAGGATTCTCACCTGAGTTTTGTCCACCAACTTCCTTTAGCATTGTATTCAGCAACAGTTTTCCCTTTTAGGAAATACAGCATGTTTGAGAAGGGAATGCATGTTTTGCTTGCCCCTTCTGCATCTCCTAAGGGTAGAGGAGCATGAAAGGGAAGAAAGATGCTGTCTGTTCCTGCTGAACACCCATGGGCCAAATTCCGACCCCAAAGATTCTTCTAAACCACACTCAACTCCACCCTCAAAGGCTACTGAGGACAGCTCTGTAGGGCAGTGAAGCCAGCCCAGCAGCTGCATCTTCCCCTGCTAAAGGGCTGGCATGAAGTGGTGGCAGCTGCAGCCCTGTGGATAAGCAAGGACACCCTGAAAGAACCTTCTGAGTGTCTAGCAGGACCTCAAGTGCCCCCTCTCCCCTGCTGATGGTGGAAGCAACTCACCTGTTGGCCAGTCTCAGAGCCTCCTGGGCCAGCATTAAGAACTGATTCGAGCCCCCGGGAAGGTTTGAAGTGGGAATGATCTGAGGAGGGAGGAAGAGAGGCATGAGAGCTCTTTCCTGGCCTCCATCTGATTCAGCAGTGAAAGAGGCAACTGCAGCATGTTAAACCTCCACAGACCCCCAAAAGCAACACCTCTCCAGTTTCCAGCCTTACAGAAAGGACCATCAGAATACTTTATCACTCACAAAACCAAGGTAATAACTGGAATATGTTAAATTCTTCATTTCCCCACGTTTTATTTTCAGCCCTGGGCTAGATTAGGAGCATGTTGCATGAGCATGCTCTTACCACCTGATGCAGAGCAACTCCACTGCGGTCCAGATCCAGCCTGGCTCTCTCCAGCAGCCGCTGAGTGTCCTGCACCTGCATCTCATAGTGACCCACAAGGGACCTCACCCTCTCCACAGTTGCCTTGATCTCATCCAAGCGGCTCTGGGAAGTGGACCCTTGCCCCTTTATCCTGACCACACGGCTTTCCAGAGACCTGTCAGAAGCTGGTGAGAAGGAAAAAGAAAGGCTGAAGAGAAACGCATCACTGAGCAAAAAGGCACACGCAGCAAAACACTCCTGATACAGCACAGATAGCCCCATCCAAGGGCAGCAGGTGTGTGGTACCTTGCAGGCTGAGGGCTTCTGTGAGGATGTTCTGCAGCATCTCCTCTGCCTCTTGCATCCTCCCCTCCAGCTCCTGGCTCTCAGCCCCACCACCAGCTTGCACCTCTGAGAACACCAGCTCCAGCTCCACCAGCTGCTGCAGGTACAGGTCCATCTGCCAACACAGTAGACCAGAACTAAGCCAGCAGGACACCAAACCCACAGTGGAAAGACAGGTTGGGAACCAGGCCAGCAGATGGAGATGGAGAGTAAAGCAAGGGCTTTCTTTTGATGCGGCACAGCAGGCCAGCAGTACTGGTCTTTTTTTTTTTTTTTTTATTGTCAGTTGAATTGGTTACAAACCCAAAGTTCAGGCACAGCCTACAAAATTACTTCTCAACTGTGCCAGGAGGAGATGTCTGAGGAGGGCATGCTTGAGGACAAGGGTATCACTGCACTCCCTGCCACTTAGTGGCCCTGGGGCTGGCAGAGATTACTCACCTGGGCTTTCACCTGTCCATAGCAAGTCGGGCACTCACTCTGTTCACAGTTGGGACCCTGAAAGCCAGTCTTGCAGATGCAGCTCCCATCCCTCCTGCACTTCAGGAGCTCAGCGCCAGCTGAGTCACAGGTGCAGGCTGCAGGTCAAAGTGGCACAGGTTCAAAGAAGCCTACCACCCTCAAGTTTCAGCGCATCCTTTCATCCTCCTGCTTTCCTCCCCCTACTTAGGCCTGTGCTCTGGTTCCTGTTCCCACTCTCCAGCCTCAGCTTTTGCAGCATCCCCCTTCCCATAAAGCCACTCCACGCTCTGGTGTGGATTTTCTTACTCATCCTCTGCTCAACCCATGCTTAGGTCTCACCTCTGCACTTGTAGGCAGGATCGGAGGCCAGGGGGTTCCCAAAGAAGCCATCTTTGCAGCGGTCACAGTAGAAGCCAGCGGTGTTGTAGATGCACTTGAGGCACTCGCCCGTCTGGCGATCACAGTTCCCCACGGCATTGGGCTCCACGTTGCCATTGCACTGACATGGCTGGCAGGGCCGAGAAGCTGCTGGGTCTCCAAAATATCCATCAGCACAGTACTCACAGTTGGTCCCTGGGAAAGGAGAGACAAGGAGAAGCTCATGCTCTTGCTAGGAAGGCAGAGGCTACCCTTCTTCTGTTCCACAGAAATGGGTGTGGTTCTGTACAGTATGGCTTGGCGCAACAGGATCTCCACTCTCCTTACTGCCAAAGCCAATGCACAACACACCAGCAGGGTCTCAAAAACTGAGTGCAACAACTGACTTTAGGCAAGCCATTTTCTATTCCTGCCCCCCACACCCCCTGCTCCATTTGTCTATTCCCATCCCTGTCCACACACCCTTTTTCCATTCACATTTTCTGTTTAGACAAGAACTTTTCCCAGGTGTTTACACAGCTCTTGGGGCTGAAACACCCCATAGAGGTAGGAGCAGCAATGCCACAGGCAAGCCGGGACGAGATGAGATGATCCACCTGAGTATCCTGGCTCACTGATGCCTGCATTTCCCAGTACATAAGGCAGAAGCTCTGGAGAAAGGCAGAGCAGAAGTGGCCTGGAGAAGGGCATTACCAGCAGCTCCAGGAGGGCAGCTGTCACAGATGACCTCCTCACCACCCAGCACCAGCAAGCAGCCTTGGCCATTGCCACAAGGGCATGCCCTGCAGCTGTGCAGCTGCCGTGGGTCACGGTAGAAGCCAAAGGGACAGCTGACACTATTTGCCACATTTTCGTCTCCTGAGTAGCATTCACCTGAAGGAGGAAGGAAAGAGCTTAGGACAGTTTGCTCTTACTCCTGGCAGAGCACCCTCCACTCCACCTTCTGGCTACCCTATGCTGGTGGTCATGCCACCCACTGCAGCACAAGCTCCTGTGGTCCAGCATCCTCCACTGGACCACTCAAGATTTCCATGCCTTCCCATACCCACTTCATTTCTCTGCCCATCAGTGCTTCACTAGATGAGAAGGACCACACCCCGCTCCTGCAATGAGATCCCAGTGAGACCCCAGGTGGAGGCCATCCCAAAGCAGGAAGGCTGGCTATCACCACACAAAGGCAGCTGTATCTCCTTTTTCACAGCTTATATAGCTCCTAAGGAGGCACGTATTGCATAGTGCTTCCTGTTCAATGCTCAAATATTTGGAAATTCCAGTTCAGACTTGGAAAATACTGAGAGTTTAACTTTGCATTACTTTGGCTTTACATGCCAACACTGTGGGCTATTTTAACAGGGTTTGTAGTAAACCATGTTGATATTTCTGATAACTACTCATGCCACAGAAAATCACAGATTCATAGTGTGGACCTTTAAAGGTCATCTAGTCCAAACCCCCTACAAGGGAGTTCTATCCAGGCAGTGAAAGATACTTTTTCTCTCTCCAATGAGCACCATCTAAACCCAATTTGATTCAAATTGCATCTTAACTTTATTTCTGAACGCATCACTTCTAGGCACTGGGGCATTTTGTCCAGGATGTTGCCTACACTCCAGCCTCACAGGTCAATAATCTTGCCCTACTCAGTGCCCCCTACACTCTCTACAGCTCAATTTTCAGGCAGCAGCCCTGTGACCTCATACCCCTACAAGCACAGTGTGGAGGTGTCTCTTACCAGTGTCAGGATCGCAAATTCCTCCCCCGTGGCAACTGCATGGCACACAGGTGCTGAAGGGCCCCCGGCTGGGGGCATCTCTGTGGTAACCAGGGGCACACCTCTCACAGAACTGCCCCTGGTATCCCGCTGGGCACTCGCAGTGCTCCACCCAGGGAGCAGGCACTCCGGTGATGGGCTGTGCCGACACCAGGGTGACGTTGTCCAGGTAGCCAATGCCTGGAGGGAGGTACAGCCAGTCAGTCACCCATACCCAGGTCCCACACAGGTCTCCTGTGTCACTACAACACCCACAGGCTTTGCTGCCCCCACTGTTGCCATCCTACTCAATCTCTTCATAATTTAATTTTCTCCATCTTAGGGAACCTCTAAAATCATTATTATTGGTTTTTAGTACCTTCCAGAAAAGGTGTCTCCATTGGAGACTTGGCATATCCAGCAATGAGGAGAAGCCAACCTTGTGCATGCAAGCTCTCCCTCACTTACTGTACTCCCCAAACGTGGCTCGGATCCAGAGAGCTGTCAGGTTTCCCAGAAGCCTGCGATATTCAAAGTGATTCAGCCTTGGGCTCCACTTGCTGCTAGGGTGCTCATCCAACCTGCCCGTGGGAGGGGGGAGAAATGGAACCAGTTTCTAAGAAAATGAGATGCCTTGTCAAGAACATATGGCAGCCCTCGGCTATCTCTCTCCTGAGTTTAAGATTCTGGAGAACCACCTCCACCCATGTGACTGACCGCAAGCAAAATACCCAGCTTAACATCAAAACAGACTCTTCTACTGCCCCTCTCACAAAGTAACCTTCTCATCCAGGAGAGAAGCACCTGAGATGCATCCAGGCCAAACTAAGCAATTATTTGCCATCTGCAAGGGACCACAGCTGAATCCAGGAGCTCTTTCAAGCTTCAGCCTTTCTTGCTCATGCAGCCCCGGATGCCCCAGCATCACCCTTTACCTGAACGTGTAAGTTTGGCTGACACCACAGGGCAGAACCTTCCCCTGGGGCAAGAAGGGGGCTGTGATTCTCAGGCCATCTCCTTCCAGGACCACATCGTAAGGAGATGGTTGGTGTCCCCCTCTGTCCAGGCGGTAATCAAAGGAGAGTGTCTGCCCATAGCTCAGCTGCTGATTCCCAAGGAATTTTGCTGCAAAGAGAAGGAAGGGAGAAAATTAAAGGCTTAAAATCTTGCCTTCCTCCTAAAGGCTCAGTTCATGGGATCAGACCAAGTGAAGGGGACATCATCAGCTCAATCCCTCACTGGTCCCACACCTACTGGGGGCCATGAAGTAGGTAGGTTCTGATCTCCTGGATGGTATGAAAGCATCCTGATGGTGGGGGGACCACTGGAGCTGGGCTGGGTAGCCGCTTTCGTGGACACCTCGCCAGTCTTCTGCACCTGGAGCACCAACAAGGAGAAGTCAGTGGGGACAGCAAAGGTGTTTCCAGGACTCCAACAACTTTCTAAAGCTGTCTTTTATCAAAACCCTTTGGCTTCCTACCCCTTGACCTCCAAGGGAGCAGCACAGGTATCTCTGTGCTGATACATCTGTAAATAAGCCAGTCTGGGTATAAGAGGTTTCCTCCCAAGTGGCAGGAAAGATGTGATGAAGCAGCCCATGATTCCTCCCTGCTCCCTTCCCACACCCTACTTCTGCCTACGATCAAGCCATCCCACCCATCAAACCACAGCTAATCCAGCAGGGCTGTGAACTAGGCAGCTACTGCATGCAGCTTGTTGAATAAAAGGGATGGCAAACACCCCCAGGAGCCTTAGGGCTTCACCTTGATGGAAGGTGGAGGTGATGTTGTAGACACTGTGGTTGTCTGCACTGATACACACAGCTGAGTGCCCATAGCAAAAGCAGGGGGAGCATCCTGCAGGGTTTCTGGCATCCAAGTTATAGAAGTTTCTTTTGCACCTGGGAAAGCACAAGAAGGTGACAACATTCAAATCTGTTTTCTCCTTTTCCTGCCCAATACAACCAGCCCTCTAATAACAGCCTTGCAACACAGCCATTGCCATGGTTCAAAGTCATCACCAGGCCAGGATGGTGAGATGGGCATGTGCAACTGCCGGAGAGACGCAGAACATGCCACGCAGCGGTCCAGCATGACACCCACCTCTCGCACTGCTGTCCAGTAGTGCTCGCCTTGCAGACACAGCGGCCAGAGAGGCAGTACCCTGTGCTGCCAGCTGGGTCACACACACACTGCAGGCTCCTGCAACAAGGACAGCAGGAACCTCTACCTGGATTTCCAGCTTGGCCTGGGAGCTCAGTTCCCCCAGATGTTATATAAGACAGCAGAGACATTCCCCCCCACTCCATACCATTCCCATACCAGAAGGGGAAAAATAATCTCTAAGTAATTCACCTGCAGCAGTGTGGGTGCCAGGCTGAGACAGTGCCTGACACTACAACCTCAGAACACCTCAGAACCCCCTAGAGCACCAGACCCACCTACAAGAGCACAGAAAAGCTCTGCTGAGCTTAACAGACCCTGAATATGTTTAATAGACCCTGGCTGAGCTCCAACAGGCAGCAACACCCCAAGGAGGCTTGGACAGGAGACCAAGCATGGCAGACCACCCCTTGCCCCAACCCTTTGTCCCCAAAGGACCAATGGCAGGGTGAAGCAAAGAAGAGGATACAGCAGTGAGGAAGCCAAATCAGAAATGCTTCAAAAGGTGTTTAAACAGTGCTTCATGCAAGGGAAGGGGTCAATTTTTGCATGCACATCTTTGCATAGTGACAGTCCTTGTGAGCATCACTGACACCAGAAAGACTGACATTTGGGTAGGTTTTATTTTACATCACCTAACCTGTCTGTTGAGTGTCTGACATTATATGGATAACAAAGCAATCACCTCAGAGAATGGTTAAGCTCAGATTTTGGTGCTATTGTGCAACAGTGAGCTCTGCAGGCTGGAATGGAGGACCAGTCCTGCTTGAACCTGCCTTCTTGCACCAAGGTTAGCTTAAGGCTGTCAGTATGCTGCCACACACAGACTGCTTCTGCCCTTGCTTTTCAGCCAGCACAGGCTCTTTAAAGCAGCTGGAAGAGCTCTGGAAACTGGTCCTCCAGCAGTACCTATGCAACTGATAGTCACCAGCACTTACTGCCCACTCCTCTGGCACCCAGCCTCAGTGAGGGACTCAAAGCCCGGCTGGCACTGGTCGCATTTCTTGCCCATCACTCCAGGTTTGCAGCTGCACTGGCCACCAGTGTTGCACTGTGGGCTGCGGGCACCTGCAGAAAGAGGGCGAGAGGTTTAGATGGACACCTCCCAGCACCTGTCCAGCAATGCTGCTGCAGGACAGGGGAGCAAAGCACCACACCATGACTGCAGCAGCAACCCAGCAGCAGGTATCCCCTTGAGATACCAGCACAAGGCTGAGACACCAGGTCTGGCTGTTATAGCTGCTTCAGCCTCGCCAGCTGATGCAGAAGACTTGGAAGAGATAAATCCCAGCACGCATTGACCAGATGCCCAGGACAAGGATCCTCTTTCCTGCCATAAAGGTTATTGTGAAAGGCAAGACTGAGGCCAGGGCATGAAAACCAAGCAGAGAATATTTTTCTTCTCTGCCAGCCCCTCTGCTAGTACAAATAAGTAGTACTTGATTTTGGTGTCTCTACAAGGATTCTATGTGGCCAAGGACCATGGCAGAATCTTTGTCTTTTAACCATCTAACACATATAAGCACCGAGGAGAGAGGATGCCAGAGCCAAGGTCTCTGTCCTGCAGCTGGGCCCTCCCCGCATGCCAGGAGGAGGGATAGACATGAGGATATTCAGCCTCTTCCCACTCCCTTAAAGCCTATTGTTTTGCCCTCTTGTCACCTGTTTTTCTTGTGCAGATGGTGCTTCAAGTAATCTTCCTGCATCAACAAACAGGCATTTCAAAATCTACAGCACTTCAATGCAAGGTGTATGAGCTACCTACTTGCAGAGCAAGCAAAAACATGACAAGGATGAAGGAGCCATTATATCTACAGTGTAAGCACCACCAGACTCACAAAAAACACCCAGTTAGAAATCTCATCTGGTAGCCCTGCAGCCTCCAAAAAGCTGCCAGAGGAGGTGGAGAGCCTGAAGCTTCCTATCAGTCTCCAAGCACCACAGCACTTTGCACCACCTCCACTCTCAAGGTGCAACACTGTGAACTCAGGAATTATCCCTTCACTCACAATGCAACTGAAAACCTTTGCAGAGCCTGCCAAACACTGTGGCACCAAGGAAGCATCAGTGTGACTCAAAAAGCTGATGCTTTAGTGTTGGGGTTTGCCCACTGTCCTTGAGGATGGCAGCTGGGAGGGGAAAGCAGCTCCCCATAGGGCAGATCCTGGTAGGCATCAGCAGGTTCATGGCCACCAGCCAAATTCAGGGCAGGGCACAGCAGAGTCCCTCTCAATGAGGCAGGTATTGTTGATGGAGGTGCTGGATGGAAGGGATACCATCCGAAGGGACCTTGACAGGCTGGAGGAGTGGGCCCATGTGAGCTGCATGAAGTTCAATAACATCAAATGCAAGGTCCTGCACCTGGGTCAGGGCAATCCCCAATATCAGTACAAACTGAGGATGGATGAACGGAGAGCAGCTCTATGGAGAAGGACTTGGGGGTACTGGTAGATGAAGAATTGGACATGAGGCAGCAATACGCATCTGCAGTCCATAAAGCTGACTGTGTGCTGAGCTGCATCACTGGCAGCGTGGCCAGCTGGTTGAGTGAGGTGATGCTCGCCCTCTACTCCACTCTTGTGTGAGCCCACCTGGAATACTGCATTCAGCTCTGGGGCCAAAGACCCTCCTGAAATGGCTACAGAGTGGGCCATCAAAATGGTCAGAGGGCTGGAACACCTCTTCTATGGAGAAAGGCTGAGAGCATTGAGGTTGTTCAGCCTGGAGAAGAGAAGGCTCCTGGGTGATGTTACTGGAGCCTTTGAATATACAGAAGGGAATCAGTATATAAAGGTGAGCTTCTCAAAGGCTTTTAATTGTATTGTAAAAATGAAAGATTAATTCCTCAGCTCACAGTGCTACACCTCAGGAGAGGAGACGGTACAAGGAGAGACTTTTTACCAGGGCCTGTAGTGACAGAACAAGGGGCAAAGGTTTTAAACTGAATGACAGGAGGTTTAGATTGGAGATAAGGAATAAAAGTTTTATGAGGAGGGTGGTGGGACTTGGAGCACAGCTGTGGCTTCCTCATCCCTGGAATTATTCAAGGCCAGGTTGGATGGGGCTTTGAGGAACCTCCTTGAGTGAAAGGTATCACTGCCCATGGCAGAGGGTTTGGGAGGGATCTTCAAAATCACCTAGTCTAACCCAAACTATTCTGTGACCATTTCAGGGGGCAGGTGGGTCTTGAAACCTGGTTGTGGTCTGGAGCTGCTGAGGGGTTCAAAACTCCCAGCACAAAGCAGTGAAACACTCAGGAGGAGGAGGTGCTCCTATAACTTAGGGTTCAGCAACACAGAACTGGGCTCTGTCACCTGGAGTCAAGCCAGCCCGGTTTGTTTCTCCTGCAATGCTCTGGTTGGGTGTGCAGGGACCCGATGGCCAGACTAGTCCATGTGCTCAACAGGGCCTAAGGACACACATGGCAGCAGGCACTTGGCAGGCACTGTAAGCCCCCCTACACCTCTGGCCCAGCCCTGTCTCCAGCAGACAGCCACCTACCATGCGGGTGGCAGCGGCAGGGCAGGCAGCAGTCTTCCTCCTGCTGGCGGAAGAAGCCCTCTTTGCAGCGCTCACAGTGGACACCCTCTGTGTTCCCCAGGCAGCCAAGGCAGCGATACCCATTGCCTGTCTCCCTCAGGAGGTCCCAGTCAAAGATGCACTGCCTGGACATCCCGTTGCAGTCACACACTGTGGAGAGGAAAGAGACACCTCAAGTGATGCTTAGAGATGAAGGTATCAGCCATGAAGCCATAAACCCACCCTGATGGCCAAGGAACAAAGCCTGGACAATGCAAACCTCATCTTCTTGCTCTGCTAATAACAAGCCCTGTCCCATGTCTCTGCACTTGTCCACCAGACACCCCAGTGCCACTGCTGCCCACATTGTGCCCTGTATCCCTTCACTTTGGAGTGATGCCCAATTTCACTGAACAGCCCCCCCTGAGCCAAGCAGCCCCACTCCACAACACAACATGGCTTCATGGAATCCTTCCAACAAAAAAAAGTCTTTGAGTAAGCAGAGGTGGCAAAAAAAACAAACCAAACCAAACCTAACCTGGGTTGTCCTGTGAAAAGCACAAGTAAACTTATTGGTGACTTTAGGGAAAAGGGAAGGAGCCCTGAGGCTATGTTTTGCTTCACCCAGCCTCTAACCAGGAGTGAGCCCAGAAAGAAAAGGTCAGCCGACATCCACCAGGTCGCTCCATCCAGGTTGGCAACATAAGTGTCCTCCCAGCCAAATGCAGGGGTGATAAGGAGTGGTTTGTGATCAGAGGAGCTTAGCAGAAATGTGCCAGCCAACAGGCAAATTAAAACAAGAAAACAGTTTTGGCAGGATTACACAGGTCATCTCACCCACCCTCCCCAGGAAGAAAAGCTGCAGATCCCCACATCAGTGCATGATAGATACCACAAAGAACAGGCATGAGATTTTGCATCCCAGGCCAGACAGGACCTCCGGAGAGCATAGTGGCAGAAACCAGACATGCCTGCTCCAGCAGTATTCTTTATTGCCTTGCCCAGATCTTCTCTTAAAGCCATCTCTCATTTGCCAAGCCCTCAGCAGCCAGTACTAGAGTGTTTAAGTCCGAGAACCTTCAACTCAGATGAGTTCCTCAGCACCACTGAGGAGAGCAGGCACATTTGGCAAAAGCAAGCAGGAGAAAAACACCCTGAGGGAAAAAGCAGTTTCTGCAGGGATACAGAGCCTGCTGATGAAATGATCCAAACTACCCCAGCTCAGGTCACCTCTGACAGCACAGGGAGGTGGAGGAGATCCAAAAGCAAGCAGAAACCTGCGGCATGGATGCAGGCAGAGCGCTGTACTTGGCACCCATGCAGGCACCTCCTTCCAGCACTCCTGGCAGAGCTTAGCCCAAGGATACAAGTTCCTGTCCTCTGCATCTGTGATTGCAGGGACCAGGTACAAGCTCCTGTGCTCATCGCCCAAGCATGCACCCCGGGCACAGCCCACACCCTCACACACACCCATGAACACCCGCATACCAGAGGAAGGCACTCAGCCAAGCCTGCTGCCAAGAACAGGGATGACCTCATGTGCCAGCAAACACAGGGAGAGATATTCCTAGCTCCAGCAAACATGGCTCTTTCCTTGAAGCCTGGCTGCCAGGAGACCAGGAGAAGGTCTTCTTCTACCCCAGCCTGCTGGGAGGGGACCTGTGCATACAGAAGTCCTGCCTTTTAGGGTATGAGAAACCATCTAGAGGCTCAGGGGACATCACCAAGTGACCAGACAATACAAACACCTGACCAAGAGGAGCAGCACAGGACTTTCTCAAGGCATCTGTGCTCACCTTTACAGCCAGACAGTTTGGGGTAAATCCTACCCCCCTATCCCTCCACACTAAAGCTAGTTGGAAGGGACACATAAAGATCAGAGTTAAACTACATCCATGCGATCAGAGTTAAACTACATCCATGCGTCGCCCTAAATCTACATAATCTGGAGGATTTACTGAGTTGCTGCATGAGCACGATTCCTCCAGGGAACAAAAATTTTTTTTCAGGTCTTGCTCTAAGGCTGCAGCATGTTAACAGCCAGCTCTTCAGCCTTGGCATGGATTCAGGTCTAATCAGAAGCCATTTAAGATGCTGTTGTAGATTAGTGCCACCACCTTACTGGTGTATACACTCCTGTTGCTGGTCTTCTGGAAAGCTGAGTATAGGCAGTTTAATTTACCAAAAGTGAGGCACTGGAGTTGCTTACGAGACAGAGCACACAGGACCAACTGAGGACAGGATCATGTTTTTGTCCAGGTGCCCTGAGGCTGTGCCCTTAGGTCATCCATTTCTCAGACAGCTATGAAGAACAGGCTTCATAGAGAAGCTTTGCAGCTGGATGTCTTTAGTGCTATGTTAGAATGAAGGAGACCTGTGGCACGCATCCAGCAGGACATCACTCCCTCAGCTAAATGAAGCATGAAAAATGCTTGTTTGCTGTGTTGAGACAAATTCCCACATCAGAAAAACTTGGAGAAGGAGACAGGCAGAAGGAGACAGAAAATGAGGTTGGCCCTGGGTCTGCGAGGAACAGAACTCAGAGCCCTCTGCATATGAGCTGGTCTGCAAAGACTACTCATTTTATCTAGAGAATAACAGACCTCTGCACACAACAAAGCCTCCGTGACAATGCAAGACATTCCCTGCTCTGTCCTTTTGGGCTGGTGACCCACCAGCCTGTCCCATCTGTTACCCTAAATCCTGGGTTTCCCCATCACCCAACTCCGCAGCTTTGACACTATAGGAAGAACTGCCTGGAGCTCCTGGGGCTCCATCAGCATCAGCAGGGACAGACCACACACCAGGAGCCAAAAGCTGCTATTTGGTGTCTCCTTTCCAAAACACCAAGTCAGACCCCTCATCAGAACATCTGACCTCCTCACCCCAACTCCTCCCTGAACCCTGGAATACTCCATCAGTCATCATGTGCAGGCATACCACTAAGGGAAACACAAACTTGCTTGGGCAAGGCTCTGCACAGGTCAGAGTACAAGCACCCTGACCTCTGTCACTCAACCAGATCATACATGAACCCAATTTGACTGAAGTACTTCATTTACAAGTAAAACAGGGTTATGTGCGCTAATTACAAGCATACATCCAGCACCACAAAACAGCACAGGAGACTAATTTACACCCCCAAACAAACTCAGAAAGTCTGCTGCAGCATAAGTGTATGGCCAGTTATTGGCTGTCCCTTTCACATACAATAGGTTCAAGAGTCCATGGAAAAGCAGCAACCTACACACTGCCAGGAAGGAGCAACTGCAACATCAGTATTTTAAAACTTGCGTGCAATTACAGATGCTGTAATAATTATCTAAGCAGCATGTAAAGTTAATCAGGTCTTTAAAAGAAACACACACACTCTCCCAAAAAAAACACCCCAAAACCAAAACAACAATTACAAAACAAACCACTGAAACAAAAAGGAGACACCCAGGCCCACCGCAAAAAAAACCAAAACAAAACAAAAAAAAAAAGCCACAAAAACCCCAAACCAACAAACCCCCCACTTATTCAGCACTTTTTTCCCCCCATCACATTGCACTGCACTTAGAACTGATAAAAGATCAACCTCAAGCCAGTATGTTTCAGAACATGAGCACTGCAAACAAACAAAAAATTTTGAAGAATCTCAGTGTTTACAAAATCCACATGAAAACAATTTTGACCAAAGAGGCCGATCTCAACTGTGCACCAGCACAACTGATACTGAAGTACCACTGGGCTCAACATGCTTAAATATCCCTGCACTGCACTCTTCACTACAACCGCACATGCAAGAGGATCCTCTGTATTTTTAAAGCTTGCCATCAGTCTGTGTTCCATGGGAGACTCTCACCTCCCACAGTGGGCAGCTTGTGAGCCCCGTGGACTCACACAAAATACATACACCGTACACACTGCAACAGGAAGCAGAATCCTGGATATCACCAGCTCTTCCTCAGGCTTATAGAAGGTTTTGGCTACAGCAGCAGTGGGCAGATCACCTACCTGCTCCCTGGGCGATGCTCATGCTCACACCCTAATCCCACCCAAGTAGCAAGGCTTCATATAGAAAGCGATAAAGCAATTGCACATAAGTAAGTTCTTTAAAAGGGATGCCAGTGAAAAAATGAAGTCTAATGCTCACGGGATATTTAAAACTGGAGGGAGCTTCAGGAAAAGCACCTACTAAAAAATCCAATTTTAATCCCAAATGTAGGAGGGGATAGGACCCTAGCAGGGTGCCGCAGCACCCGGGCGGCTCCTAGTTACTGGCCCTGGGGCAGAGATGCGACCAAAGCCATTGGCGAGACCGCACGTCAGCGTGAAAGCAGGAACCGCCGACCCTCCCGGAGCCTCACCTTCCCTGTTGGCGCCCAGGGCTGCGGGCAGGACAGACGCCAAGAGGCAGCAGAGGGGCAGGAGCCAGTACTCAGCCATTCCTTGTGCTGCGGGGCAAGGGGCGCCCGCGGCAGCAGGGACGCAGGGTTCGCGCCGGCTGCCTACTGCCTTTTTTCCGCGTGGTTTTTATCGGCTGTTCCACCTGAGTCACTCCCAACAGGAAGCGCGCGTGTGCCGTGGGCTGACTCACCCGGCCCGAAAGCCCAGCCCTGGCGGTACGGGCAGGCGCCCTCACACGCACCCGCCTGAGGCTGCTCCGCGCAGTAGAGAGCCGCATCGACGGGACCTCCTGCCCGCACCTTCCATGGGGCGGTTAGCTCACAGGGAAAGATAAACCTCAGCCCCTGCATACATCCCTCCTGCCCGTCCCGTTCCCAGCTCCATCCCACCCGCTGGCGCTGCCTCCAAGGGCAGGGCACCGGCGCTGGCGGCCGTGAGCCGGGCTGCCCGGGCATGCAGGCAGCTTGCAGGGAGCTAACTGGAATATGATGAGCTCATGAGAAGCCTCTGGAGCGCGGACAGGGACTGCCTGCTTGCCAGGTCCAGCCAACCAACCTGCAAGAGCAGAGTTCAAAACTAGACAGAAGTGACTAGAGGGACCCAGAGCCAAGGGCTGCTGGGCTTGAAAAAGACCCCAAGGACAGCTTAGATATGTACTCAGAAAGCAGATCTATTGGGACTTATAAGGCAAGCATCAAGTTCAGGAAATCCCCAGATTGGAGGGTGGAGGCCCAGAATCATCACGTTTGTCTGCTTTTACTCCCTTACTTACTGTCATGGGACACCTACTGTCACAAATGACTGCAAGTGGTCCATGAATATCTTTAGACAGAATGAACACATCTAACAGATTTGTACCCACATCTAAGACAAGTTGCCTTTCAGGTCACTTTCTGCATTAGGGTCTGAAACTCAACACAATGGGCACTGATAATCTGCTCCTTCCAGAGCTAACAAACCTAGGGTGATTAACATTTAGGTTCTCATCTTTGTCTCTGACACTGCCCAACAGCCTCCAGACAGTCGTGCACCTGGATTTGACTCAGAGGGCTTTCCTCTGTGGCGCCTGGTGATCTCATTCAGCCAGATCGAATTCACCATATCTGCGCAAAGCTTACCCGCCTCCACTGACTGAGTCAACACTCTTCTATAAACAGGCTGTTTCCTCTTAATTTCACATACTGGATCTTATTATAGTTCACAACAACAAAGGCAGCTTTATGAACATGCTGGTGACATCCTGGGGTCTGGTACCCAAGGTTGTCATATCTGATTTTTTATTTTCTTTTTAAGAGATGAAGCCACTTTCAGTGTTCACAACAATTTGGCAGTTCTTAGGGTCTGAGTATTCCTCTGAAGAAACACACTTAATCCCTTCTGCTCTAAAGTACATTGTTTGCCCCAAAAACCTCTGCTACATCCTTCCTACCCACTGACACCCCTTTGCTCAGGAAACTCATCTTCTTCAGCAGCACTGTCAGTACAGCAATTCCCTTGGACCTTGTCCAGTCCAAGTCCTTGGCTTATTTCTCTCTTTGAAGACCAGTTCTGACCATCGGGAAAGTTTTCCCTGATGTGGCTCCTCTGTATTACCCCTTCTATTTCACTGTTACCACCCCACCTCTTACTTCACTTGTGCAAACAAGAAACTCACCCAGCTCTCTCGCCAGTCATTTTTGCATATTTACTTAGGTTACTCTTACCTTGTCATCCTTCCACCATTCTTCAAGATCACCTCTAAAACCACATGAATGCAAGCTATAAGACTACCAAAAGTGCATTTTCTGGAGCCCTGATTTTCTAAATACACCAGATCTGGAGCAAACAGATGCCCACCACCCTCTACAGAGTAAATGTTACCTATTGCAACCCATTGCTTCAGCAGCATCATTTAGACAAGGTGTTGTATAAACACAGTTAACAGAAATCTTACCTTTTAGAGTGAGCATAAGCATAAGCAATGGGAGGCATGAAGAGTAGTGGTGC
>JAOEHX010050320.1:0-17942 GCA_025448015.1 Bolborhynchus lineola | reverse complement strand
CGGGGGGGTACCGGGGTCTCCGCCGAGAACTTGGGCTGCGGGAGGTGGAACCGCGGGGTAACGAGGGGGAAAACAGCGGGGAAAAGCGCAACACATGGAGGGAGGGAACCGGCCCCGGTGGGGGGGTGCAGTGGTTGCGGGGGGGGGGAGCTTTCCGGCGCGGTCGGGGTTAAGGATGCTGTGCGGGAGTTGTTCATGGATCTCTCCTTGGCAGAGATAATTCGGCGCTGTGCGGGCTTCGGAGGGGTTTTGCTTTGGAGGGGAGCGGGAGATGGGCAGGGAGGGAGAGAGCTTTGCTCTTCCCACTCCTCCTCCTCCTTGCCGGGACTTTGTATGCAGGAACATCTCGGCAAGGGAGCTAGGGAGAGGGGGTAATCCTTTCAAAAACACCTCCACGATTTGCTTGCTTTCGGTATCCACGCTGAGAACTTATTGGAATATTTTAATATAAAGTTAAAATAAACGTGTGTAGGCAAATCAGAGGCAACTGGAGAATGTGCGAAGGTTACCTTGAGCTCAGCATTTTAAACCCTTTTTTCCACAAGGCAGGATTAAATAAAGTTTCCCAGCGATCTGGAGCTGGGAATCACAATCCGGCAGCAAGGACCAAGCCTGGCCCTCATCCCCCTGCACACTCCCTCCCTGTGAGTGCTGTAACCTTCCAGGGACTTGTGCTGAGTTATCCCTTATAAGGGGGCTGCCCCTTCTCTGGGCTTGGGAAATGCTCATCTTGGAAGCGCTAGCCTTATGTCCAGCGCCGTTAAGCACAAGGGGTTCCCTGCACTGGGGTTCATCAGCAGTTATCATTTGATGCATGTGCTGCTCATGCACAGGCTGCTGGGAGCGATGTGCAGCCAGGGCAGATTCCCTATGGGGTCTTGCTCAGCTTTGGATGGTTTTCCCAAGCCCCACTGCCCAGGAGGTGAGTCCAGCCTGCAGCAGCCGGGCTGCAGGCACTTTGGTCCAGCACAGCTCACTCCTGCCCTGATCTGCCTCTGTTTTGAGTCCCTGTTCCATGCTAGAACCAAAGCTCTGCCCTGCACTGTGTCCTCCCGCAGCCCCATGTCCCCAGGGACACCCCTCAGCAGCCCCAGCCCTCAAAGCTCCCATGTTTTCCAGGGCTGAGGCAGGATCCCTTTCTCCCAGCTTTGCCCCATGGGGAGTACAGCATTCCAGGGGGTTAGCATCTCTCCCAGCTCAATCCTGGCTGGCTTGCAGATCCCAGAAAAATCCTTGCTCCTTTTAACCTCTCATCCCCCTTGGACTACCAAGTCTTCAATTGCCCCAAGCCATGAAGGAGCTGGCTCTGCTCTGGGATAAACCTCTGTGCTTGGGTACCTCCATTGCAGTGTGCTGGTCTTTTCTGGAGCCAGGAATTCAGCCTGGGACAAGGGACAAGTGTGGGCCATGAGTGCTGTTCAGTGCTGCTCAGTGAGGAGTGAGATACCCTCAAACTGCAGGGGCCATCCATCCTCCTGGTGGGATGGGGATCTCCAGGGCCTGGGGGGTAAGCAGGAGCTTGTTCATGTTAGCAGTGTCCTAGGCAGTGTAAGGGAACCCAGAGGAACACACTAAAGGCCTGGATTCAGGGTGACCATGACCCTTCCTGGAGCTTGCAGTATTCCTGGGAAAGGCAGGTCTCTTCCCAAACCAAGCCTCCATCTCCCTCAGGCAGCAGGATGCAATGCTGCTCGGTGTGCAGGAGAAGAAAGAAATCCGCCCCCCTTGGAAAGGAGGCTTTAAATCAAGGGCTGCAAGGAATAATCTTCCTCACTGTATTTATTAAATCAAATAGGCTGCAGAAAGCATTGTCTGCTGCTTCAAAAGCTGGTTTCCTAATTGCCCCAGCACTGTGTGTAATCCCAGATTACCAGGAGCTGAATGAAGTCTCAGTGGCTGAGACCTGCAGGAGCTGAAGTGGGCTTCAGAGGCACATCAGTGCCTGGGAAGCCGGGGGGGATTCATCATGGACTGAATGTGCTGGGCCCTCCTTTAGTGCCCATGGAAGGTGTTTCAGTGGGGCTGAGCCAGCCCCATGGTCGCTGTGGACCCCATCAAGGTCCTTACATGATTTAGGCTGCTCTATGTACCACAAGTGCATACAGCACATACATAGGTGCTGCTGCTGGGGTGCATTCATGCTTCACCTCCCCTTGGCACGTGGCAGCTGAGTCTCATCACCTCCACCTTCCCCGAATCCAGCTCTGCTGAGCCAGCACCTGGCCAGGATCCAGCTGCGTTTCCCTAGGGAAAACCCCTGCCTTCCTCCGCCCTCCTCCTCCTTGCCCAGCTCGGAGCAGCCTGGTATCCCCTCCGGTGCGTGTCTCAGCTCGCTAAGTCTTATTGAAAACCATAACTGGATTTTGCAGGCTGGGCATAAAATACCTAGAACATAATACGTATTAAAACTCATTAGGTTAAGCCCATTTACAGATACACAGCATCATCTGAATAAAGTTAAATCACCTTTTTCACAGGGTTTAAGTGTCGGAAGGTGCCGTGGCAAGGATGGGAAGAAGGCAGAGGGAGCACAGTCCTAGGAGCATCCCTTAGTGTCACTGAGACTTCCCTGGGGTAACTTCTCCCAAGTACCTCTGTATGTCACCACTGACACATCCAAGTGGAGCTCCTGCTCTGCCCTCATAAGGAAAAATGTAGATATAATGGGAAAATAGAGGGGTTTCAGCATTGAGATTGGGGATGGGGCTGATGCTGGCAGCAGGGATGCTGGGGGCTGGCATGGATGTGTTGGGTGAGGATTGTGCTGGTTATTTGTTTCTATTGCTGAAAATAGTGTGGGATCCTGCCTGTTTCCCAGTGCCCGCCCTCTCCATCTTGGAATTCCATTAGCAATGGGAGCAAACGAGGGAGCTCCCTGCTCCTTCCACCAACACACTGCGGCCCTGCCAAAGGAAACCCAGGTACTGGCAGACGGGATAATGCTGGTGGAGAGTCAGATAACACACGTGGTTGGGGTGGTGGCAGATGAAACACTCATAATGATGATGGTGGTGATGATGATGCTGTAACGGAGGGTGCATTTGAGCAGCTGGGATGGGAGTACTGGTACAGTGTCTGCAGCATCTCTGCTGTGCCAGCTCCTTTAAATCATCCCACCCATTCCACGCTATCCCCTGCCTGCCTAAACCTCCAACTACACAGCTATTTCCTTCCCTGCCTTTAGCATTGTGCTTTGTAAATGATTCATGGCTTAAAACATTATGTTTTTCATGAGCCGCTTTCACACTTGCAAGGGGAATTCATCCTACAGGAGCCTGGAACAGGCTTTGATGTAATTGCATGTGGAGGAACAGAGCATGAAGCAAAAAAGCCTCCGTTTTGGCTCTACTTGGGCCATTGTAAAGCAAAATACATGGGGAAGCGAGCAGGGAGCCAGCAGAGCCCTGCAAGCTTCTGTGTGCTGCAGAGGTGGGATTACCTGGAAATCAGTGGCCTGAAGGCAATGAAGTTCTTTGCTTTCAAGGGCTGGATGATTCTGCTGCACCTTAGCTTGGATTTGTTTGGGGAACCCCCTCATCTGCCTTATAGCAAATGCCCACCCCTGTGCTATAGGTGACTGTGAGGGTCTGCATGGCGATCAGCATCCCTTGAGTGGATGTCAGCGTCACCTGGGTGAGCATCAGCATCCCTTGGGAGGGGGTCTGGGGAGTTTATGGGAATCTGCAACCTCAGGTAGCTCAATAGCAAATGCCATATTAAAAAATGGGGTTAAAGTTGCTTTAATTGGCTTGGTGAAATGAAATAGCCCTTATGGGACATGGTGGAGGCCCTGGGCTTTGCTGCAGAGCACTGGTTGGTCATTGAAATAACCTGGAGCAGGATCCAGAGCTTTGCCCAGGTTATAAATAACACAGCACCAGAACAGGGCTGTGCACACCCTCTGGTGGGTTCTCATCCTCCAGAGAGGCTGTGCAATTAGCATGGCCCTGTTTCCGTGGATATTGAGGCCTTTTAAAGATGCTAATGAATTAATCCTAGGCAGACTGGTCCCTCTGGATGAAAGGATCTGTGATACTTCATGAGCTTGAAGCCTTGTGCCTAAACTGGGCTTCAGGTTGTGCCTTCCCCTCACCCTGGGTGAGAGCTGAGACAATAGATCTGCTCCAGAATATTTAAAAATCACTTTTTTTACCCAGAACTGTGAAATCCAGGCACTTAATTCCAGCCTAAACCCTTCCATTGATTCCCAGCGAGAAGGAAGATTTACAAACCCTCCAACACGCTTGGAAATCCTGCACAAAACCCCGTCAGCAGATGGGCAGGTCCTGCTCTGGGTTTACAAATCAGGCCAATAAATGCCAAATAAGAGCTTTTTTCCTTTGCATATCTTGGCGATTTGGCCTATGGAAGGGATTTAAAAGCTCCTCGGGGGGGCTGGGCAGGATGGAGCAGCCACTGTTTGCTGCAGCACCCGAAAGCTGCTGAGTCAGCTGGTTTTGAGCACACCCCAATGTTTCCTGCGCACCCCTCTCAGCACAGGATGTGTTCAAACATGTTTCCCACAAAATGAAGTCAGGGAGTGGCAGGATAAATCTGCTTTGCTTCCATTTAAAGGCAGATGACTGCTCAGCATGCAGGGCCTGCCCTGGTCCATGCGTGCTGGGTGCTTGAGGGGAGACGCATCAGATGGTCCAGACATTCCCTGCTGTGATGGAAACCTCGATTCTCAGTGTCCCAGTTTAGCTCAGCTTCGTTCCCAGCAGTATTTAAACTCAGCCCAATGCAGCTCATTTGCTGCTTCAGTTTTAAAGAGTGAGAAAGGGTGAAAATCCATTTGCATGGGGCTGAAGAAGATGATGGCAGCTTTACCTGGGAGCTCAAAGTACCCAGCTTCAGCTCAGGCAGCAATGCCAAGCTGCCACTGCATAGGATGGAAGCTGAAGAGGTCAAGATACGCCAGCACCAAGGCTGCCCAGTGTCCCTGGGTGTTCATACTGGTGCCACTGGTTGGTGCACAAGGTGCTTTGCGATGGCAGTACCAGGGCTGGGATGGAGGGACATGGGGCTTTCTGTGGTCCCCGTACCAAAGTGCATGGCTTTGGGTGACAGCAGGTCTAAGGAGAACACAGTACACTCAATATTGCACACTATGCCCTGGGTCCTGCAGAATATGCACTGGATATTGCACGCCATGCACCGGGTCCTGCACGCTGCTGCATTTCCAGGTCACCCGAGAGTGCTCAGCAGGGTATAGGACCGTTCTCCCCCCATGTGGGACCTAAGTTAGTGCCAGCACGATGGAGCAGGGGCCCCTGAGCATGTCACCCTGTTGTGGTCATTAGACACCATTCCATCCCTCTGTATTTTAAAGCCCTATTCTTTCCCTGTCCCTCTGATAAGGAATGCTAATGATGTGATGAAATTGGATAGTTGGGTCCCCTTCTCCTTCTAATGGACCTCTTGTGTTCGTTAATTTGCTGTTTTTAATGGGCTGGTTGTTCTCCTGTGCTGGGGGGAGCCACGTGAGCCCTTCAGTGTGTTTTGCCGTGGTCAGATGTGAGGTGATGCTTGAAGGCAGCTGAACCTTGGTGCTCAATAATTGCAGGGCAATTTGGAGACAAGACCCAGATGTATAATTTTTCTGTGCTTCATTCAGCCTGGTCACAAGCGGTCACAGAGATGCTCATGGAGGCCCCTTGGGACCTCTGCCCACCTCCCCATGCACTGGGAAGAGAGAAAAACCTTACATTAATGAGGATTTCTGTGGCCTGCAGGCCAAGTAATTGCAGAGCTCTGATGAGCTCGCATGCCTCAGTACTGCTGCCTCTGCAGAGGGAGGTTGGGTGCAGAAGAATGCTCAGCATCTCGCTATTAGGATGTTTTCGCTCTTGGCAGGAGCGTGGCCATGGAGGTAGATGAGGATCAGCCCTCCTTATTCCCCAATCCCAGCTGGACCCACTGCCTGCTTGTAAGAGTATGAAGTGCCTGGGAAAGCCCCATGCTTGGCTCTGCTGTGGTTTGGCTCTGGATGCCAAAGGGTTCCAGGGGAGGAGGGAGGGCTGCCTGGAGCAGAGCCCCACTGACAGCCTGGAGTGACTGCGCAAGTGGGTAGCAACCAAGTGAGGGCTGTGGAATAAATCCCCTCCATGCCCTGGCTGTCCCAGCAAAAGGCAGTGGATGTGGCTCTTGCCTGCATTGGTTTTCCTACAGCAGCCTTTGTACGTGGCCCTCCGCAGCAGCCCACGGAAGCCCAGTCTTACGATGCTGCCCACTGCACCGTGATTTAATGTCACCATTATTAATCACTGTTCTGGCTGATTAATGTCACCATTAGCTTTGTTAAAGTGTGTCACTACTGTCTCCTGCTGTGCTGCAGGCCTGGGGAGCTGCGGGAGGCAGAGCCTCATCAGGCTGAGGGGGGAGCAGGATGGGGTGAGGATGGGGACCAGCAGCACCTGCCCTGCTGCTCCTTCCACCCCAAAGCTGCTGCATCAAGGCGGGATGGATCTGTCCTGAGGGATGGGGCTGGCGGGGTGCGCGGAGCAGAGTTGTGGGGTGCTGCTGGCATTCCCCATTCCTGGATAGCCAACAGCAGAGTGAGGCCCCCCCCACAATGAGCCTCCCAATATCCCAAGCCTCTGCCTGTCTGGGGAGTGTTGGTGCCGGCTCTATTTGCTGTTTGGAAGCTGTAGCCAGCGAGGGAGCTGTAAGCAGAGCACATTATCTCCTCCAGACAATTAGCAGAAGCATTAATGGAATATATGCAAATGTGAAGTAATTGACCTGCGACTCTGCAGTTCATGATGGAGAAGGATGAGCTCCAGATGGCTTAATGATAGTAATTTAAGCCCCTTCTTTATATGCTGCGCTTCCTTGCCATAGTGTGGCAGGACCAAGCCCAGGTGGGGAGGAGGGTGGGTGACAACAGGGATACTGGGGACCAGGGACAGCCCAGGGGATACCCCGTTTACATCCCAATCCATTCTATATCCATTGCCTATATAAAGTCCCAGGAAGGGTAGGTTGAAGCACAGAATGGGATGGGAAGCTCTTAAGTTCCCATGGAGCATCCCATTCCCCACTGGCTGCTGGCCAAGGAGCACGGGAGAGCAGCCAAACGCCAACAGCTCCATGGGATCATGGGGCTGGGGGATGTTCACCCGCAGCTGAGGGGATGGATCTGCGCCCACAGAGGTGCCTGCAGATGCAAGAGCCTAAATAGCAATTGGTCTCCTTGCTCGGCTGCTACTCTGAGCTTACTCAACCTTTACTCAGGGTGCTTGGGGGAACCCAGGGGGTTGTTGCCCCACAGTGACGTGCTCCATGCAGCCTGTCTTCAGCTCCACAGGAGCTCACCTGGCGGAGCTGGAGGTGTCTGAATACCTGCTCTGGGAGCTCGAATTAAAATATTTATGTATAATTCATGCCATATGTTCCACCAATATTTTTTATTTAATCACTGAAGACAGATGGCAGGAACACAGAGGCCATTAAACGAATGGCACTTTGTCTTCCCATTTATTTTTGTCTCCTTTCCTAAAATAAGATGAGTCCGTGACAGGCAGCACATCGCAGGCACAGGATTGGCCCTGTCTCCACTGATGGGCCAGAGTGGCATCTCCCACTGTGAAGCCAACCCCACCATGTACCCGGGCTGGTGTTGTCCTCTATAGTTGGAGGGTTTGGAGGAGAAGAGTATCCCTGAGGGAGAAGATCCTGGTCCATGGGAGAGCCATGCTGGGGGTGACATGGGGACAATGTGCGTCTGTGGGGGCTCCCAGCCCTAAGTGTGTATGCACAGCTCATCATAGGATCCCAGACTGGTTTGGGTTGGAAGGGACCTTAAAGCTCCTCCAGTTCCAACCCCTGCCACGGGCAGGGACACCCTCCACTGGAGCAGAGTGCTCCAAGCCCCTGTGTCCAACCTTGAGCACTGCAGGGATGGGGCACCACAGTTTCTCTGGGACCCTGTGCCAGCGCCTCAGCACCCTCCCAGGGAAGAGCTTCTGCCTCAGAGCTCATCTCAGTCTCCCCTCCGGCCGCGTAAAGCCATTCCCCTTGGCCTGGCCCTACAGGTCCTTCCTCACCCCATGGACGGATGGGCACTGCGATCCTGCGGCGCTTTCCTAAGTGTGCCTTCCTCTTTGCCTTGCAGGTGGAGATTTCTTGCCCTGGGAGTGAGATGAATGGGGCTTCCTTAGACAAAGGGTCCCAGTCAGTGTTTCAGGCCCTGAGACGTGTCCAGGGACTTTCCATTCTTTGTCTGAAAGGGCACCGGTGCTGTTTCCATTAGGGAGATGCTCACGGGAGCCGGGGCTGCCGAGTGGAACAGTGAGCGAGGAGCTGCGGCAGCTGATCGGCTTTCAAATCACCTTCAAACCCTCGATTTCCTTAACATGATCCCTCCATCAGCCGAGGCCCGGGGGCACAGCCGGGGGGCTTTGCCCAGAGGAGAATAAACCTAGGACAACACTGAAGAACCCCCCCTGTGCGCTGCAATAGGGGACTCGAAATCCACCCTCACTGCCTTCCCCAGCCCGTGTAGGGGTGGGCAATAACTCACCCTGCAACCAACACTTTCGGGGCAATCAAAGAGCCAACGCCAACCTAAGGTGGGACAAAACCCTCCTTTTGGAGCATCCCTGTGGCCGGAGAGCAGTTCCCCGCGGGAGGGATGAAGACGCTATGGCCAAGTTCCTGGTAAAACTCCAGCGGTACTTTCGGCGGAAGCCCGTGCGGTTCTTCACGCTGCTGGCTCTCTATTTGGCAGCCGGGAGCTTGGTTTTCCTGCATTCAGGCTTTGCCGGGGAGTCCACGGTGACAGGGAACCAGCGCAGCACCGGGACCGGCGAGGGGCCGGGGCTGCCCTACCTGGGGGTGATGCAGCTCAGCCGCGGCTTCAAGGCGGTGGCAACGGTGCCGGAGCGGGGACGGAGGCACGGACCCTGGTTCAAAAGCACCTCCAAGGAGCCGGTGGAGAGGAGCAAAGGTGGAGACTACGGCAGCACCCGGAGCCGCGCGATCAGGAGCAGGAGCGGCCGCGAGAAGGAGGAGGACAGAGGTAAGGGATGGGGATGCACTGTGAGGGGGTCGCGGAGTCAAAGAACCACCGAGCGGTTCGGGTTGGAAGGGACCTTAAAGCTCATCCGGTTTCAACCCCTGCCACAGGCAGGGACACCTTCCACTGGAGCAGGCTCCATCCATCCTGGTCTCGAGGTGCCTGGTCCCCCTTGGCCTCTCCAGGGGAAAGCCTCGTGCGCTGGGGCGGCGGTCTCCAGTTGGTTTGGTTGTGCACCCCTGGGAATGCATTTCTGAGCAGGTACCCCCCATAAATGTGTATTCATTTACTTGTGCACTGCATGCACGTGCTACTCGAGCACTAAGATTTTTGTCCCACATCTCATGGACTGCCCTGCGCATCCCCTGGGGCACAGCACCTCACTTTAGGGACCACTGGTCCAGAGGATGTTCCCAGGAAGATCTTTTCCTCTCTCCTTCTTCCTTTCCCAAATGCTGATAACCCACCTTAGGTTTTCTTTCCCACTTGTGTCCCTGCCCATGGCAGGGGGTTTGAACTAGATGATCTTAAGGTCCTTTCCGATCCTACTCTATGATTCTGTGATCAAGCTCTGAGGTGCACCATGCTGGGACAGGCACTTTTGGGGGTGCCAGTTGGGAAGACCCTGTCTTCATTCCATCCTTTGGCTGTGCCATAGGGCAAACTGAGGTTCAATTCAGTTGGCCTCAGTGGCCACTATACCCAGATCTGGGGCCTCTTTGCATTGTGGGGTGATCAGGCAGGGACTGGCTCTAATTGCCTTGCGGGCAGCAATGTGCAGGCAGGGCTGGGCTTTGGCCTTTCAAGTAGTAGATCCCTGCCTCGATCCTGGGTGCGTTGCTGAGCAGGGCTGTTATTAATGAGCAAGGATGAGCGAACGTGGGAGTTCTCATTGATTTTTAAGATGACATTTATTTATCCCGAAGGCAGCAGAATTCGGGTGGCTCAGAGCTGCCCTTCAGGGCTTCTGCATCCCAGTGGGCATTCAGCTCATCGCCTCCCTCACTGGCACCTGTGAGCACCCGGTGCCAGCAAACCTCACCCAAACACACCCCACATCCCTTCTGTGCTGGCTCAGGAAGGAATTGGGAGCAGGAGCTGCTGGAAAGGTGTTGGGATGCTGCCAGGCTCTTCACTGCCTGTCTCTGCTCATTCCCCTCTCCTGAGCCCCAGGGGGAGTGAAGTCTCTGGTGGGAGGACGCTGTCTCATGGGGAACCCTGGTGTCCATTGCTCTAGAGCTTCCCCATGGGGCTTGACACAGGCAATTCCCTGGACATCCCAGGCTGGGAGCCACAGTTCCCAATCCTGTGGCAAATTGGGGGTTCTATGGGGGTCACCATCCTGAGCCAGGCTTGGTCTCAGGGCACAGGGGGCTCATCCTCAACCTGCCCCGTGGCAGGTCTGTGCTCATGTTCCCCCCAGGCAAGATGCATGGTCCAGGCTTGGAAGCAGGAAGAAGACTGCTTTGTGGTGCTTAAGGGACTTTCTCATGCTAAAATGAGATGAAAGAGGGTTTCCTGCTGTGCCCCCATGCAGAGGGGTCCCCGGGAGCAATTCGGAGGCTGCTTTGCTCCATTAAAACAAATAGATGTTTAGTGAATCCTCACCAGCTGGTTTGTGAGCCCGAGCTGTCAGTCACCATAAGAACCCCAAGCAGTGCTCCTGTCCCCAGCCATATGTGACATGTCCACCACGATTAACCTCCACCAGCACCACCGCCTCTGTACGCCCAGCCACCGTGGGAGCTACAAGGGATGGGGAAGGGATTCTGGGCTTGGGCATCACGGGCTCATAGTTTGTGTGGGAATATCATCTTGTCCCTGTTGAATCCTGCTGGGAAAACTTGGTGTGGGCAGCAGGTGGTGGGAGCCAGCGCAGACCTGGCAGCTGGAGGGGATGTGGTGCCACCATGTGAGCATCTCATCAGCTCCCAGGCAGATGGTGCAGAGGAATTCCCTAAGGGATTCCGCTGAGCTCCATGCACCCGCTCTGCCCATGGGGCTGGCAGAGCCTCAGGGGTGGATGCTGAGCCATGCTCCCTTCCAAAGTGCCCACTGCTTCCCTGGGCAGTCGTGCAGGAGCAGGCAGGTTTTAATGATGGTGGTAGTTAAGCAGGGGCCGGATTAACAAGGTGGCTGTGGAGGCTTTGCCATGTGAAATCATTCCACAGGGAATACTGCTTCTAAAACCCACTCTGGTTTAGTGTGATGTGCAGCTCTGGCTTCACAGGGTGATGTACCTCCTTCCTCATCCTCATCCTCCTCCTGGCTGCACTGATGTAGCCCCAGGGTAGCCCCAGGGTCAGTCTAAGGCACAGTCAAGGGCAGCCCTATCTGCTGGGGAATAGCTTCAGCTCCTCCACGTCCCCATGCAAAGGTGCATCTCCTGCCTCAACTCTGGAGTCATTTTGGATGTTGAACCCTGGGAATCAAGCACCATCCCCTGGCAATGCCCAGCATCTCTTCTCTGCCACATCCGTCTCTGGTCCTTTACTTGGTGTCTCCTGTCACTGTTGAGCGCCCTGCTGCAAGCTGTGCCTAACCCAACCCAGCATCTCTCCCTCCTCACTCCTCCTTCGCTTATGACCTCGTATCTCCCTAATTATTCCAGTTGCCTTCCCAATAAGCCGCAGCATGCATATGTCAAGAGCAGTGGGCTGAAGGTAATGCACATCAGTCACCAGTCCTGTGCAAATGACTGGAGTGATCCTGCAGTGGTTGGATCTGTCAGGGCCAAGATGAGCTGACCTGCAGAAACCTGCTCAGTGCTGTGGAAATGCCACATTATGCTGAGAGTAATTGCGAGCAATGAGTTGTGACTCTGTGGTGCTTAAAGTTATGGGGCATGTTCCTCTCAATCCTCCTCCTCCACTTGCCCCCAGGCTGGCTTGGGAATGGTGGTTCGCAGTGCTGGTGGTGGGGAGCATGTGTGGGGGACACCATCGATGGGGTATGCACATGGAGTTGGTTGAGGAACACCCCCAAATGCAAAATGCAAGCAGGAGGTGAGAGGTATCACCCCATAGTGTGGTTCAGTATTGAAGTGGCACATGGGGAGATGCTCTGCTGTTAGAATTTGGTGTGTGATGGAGACATGGAGATAGAAGGAGAGACACGGAGTAGTCTCCATGCTTGTCTAGAGCCATCGCTGCACTCCTGAGCAGAGCAGAGCAGCCCTCACCTCTGCTCCTACCCTGACTATTTCTCCATTCTGTGTTGCTGGCAGGGCAGAGTGAAGGGGATGGGTTATTTTACCATGTAACTTATCTCTTTTTGGAGCCCCTTTGCTCAGTTTTGAAGCTGGTGGGAAGGAAGATGGACAAAGAGAAGCCTTGGTGCAGATCCACAGCATCCTTTCTATCCATAGTGGGCGTTTCTGGTCTTTATAGGGGCCTGTTGGATCCAGAGCACGTGATTCTAAAGCAAACCAAGCTGTGCATCCCTGTTAGGGAAGAATTGAAAGAGGAATTAGGGTGCTCATCCCTGGCTGGCTCTTACCCTCCCCTCCTCTCCTCTGTCCCCAGCAAGATACATCGGCTGCTACGTGGACAACACTCGCCGGCGAACGCTGCGCGGCATGTCCTTCTTCGACTACAAGAAGATGACAGTCTTCCGTTGCCAGGACAACTGTGCTGAACGGTAGGGCAGGCACCACGTCTCCATTGATCCCCATACATGGCAGGGCACTGTCAGGGCTCCAGTTTGGTGCTGGGGCATCCTTGAGCACTTCTATGCACCAGAGCGATGGCCCCCACCAAAACAACCTCCCCTGCTGGCACAGGGAGTCCATGAGCACTTGGAGAGACACATGGATTCCTTGCTGCGGGAGCTTTCTCCTTTCCCCAGTGTTAGATGGAGGATGCGCCCTTACCATGGTCTGTGCCAGCAGAATAGGATAGGACAGAAGAGAATAGGATGGGATAGAATAGGATGGGATTAGAATAGGATGGGATAGAATAGGATAGAAAAGAATATTTCCAGTAGGAATGGACCTACAATGATCATCTAATCCAACAAAGCATTCTTGCGATTCAGTGCTGTTTCCACCTCAAAGTGTGAGCCTGCTGCAGCAGGGATGCTCCTGCAAAACCCCATGGAGCCAGGAGAATGCCTGGGGATGTGCTGATCACCCCTCATCTCCCTCTTCCCAGAGGATACCTCTATGCAGGGCTGGAATTCGGTGCCGAGTGCTACTGTGGTCACAAGATCCAGGCATCCAACACCAGTGAGTCTGAGTGCAACATGGAATGCAAGGGGGAGAGGAGCAACACGTGCGGTGGGGTCAATCGCCTTTCCATCTACCGCCTGGAGCTGGCCCAGGAGTCTGCCCGGAGATGTAAGTTGGAGCCACAGATGCAGCTCCCGGCTCAGCCCTGAAATCTGTGCTGTGTGAGGAAGGTCATGGCTTGAGGGAGGTGGTTTGGAGGTGGTTTTCAGGGCGTTTTGGGGGACTTTGGATGAAGACCACTTCCCTGATGGGCCATTGTTGTATTCAGTGGGTGCTGCCAGCAGAGCTGGCTGCGGGATGAAGGATGCACGGGAGCGCTGGAGAGAACTGAGGGTGCTCCCCATCCGAAGCACTCATTTGGCTCTCAATTAGGCAGCATTATAATTACCCACATTTGCTGCTTTTCTTCCCTCATTCCCAAGCAATGGGAAGGAGTTCAGAGCTCCCACCACCAGGCACACCACAAAGAAGAGAGGGGCTGAGGGTGCCTGGATAAATGCAGTGATGGCTGAGGATCCAGGATGGGACCCCTCAGGGCACCAATGCAGGGCGGATGAGGCCACACTCAGCCCTGCTCTCCCTGTTGGCTCCATTCCTCCTGCAGCCTGGGATCACTGAGGTGATAAAAATAGGGAGGAATAAATAAACCCGACTTTGCTGCCGGGGCTTTCACTCTGGGTTTGCACTGTAAGCAGCCAGGCGAGCTTGTTAGCAAGTGTTGAGTCACAGCCAGAGGGTGATGAGAGCTGGAGGAAAGCAGCACTGTGCTGATGGAGAGGATGTGCAGGATGATTGAGAGGATGGGGATGGGGACACTGGGGTGCACAGGGTGGCAGCAGCATCATTTTTGTGGTGCAGCCTTGTGGCAGGACCAGCATCGCTCCTGGTGATGCTGTGGTCCTTCTCCCTTGCAGATGGGAGTGCAGTATTTCGGGGGTGTTTCCGCCAGCCAGACAACGTCTCCATTGCCCTGCCCATCAGCCAGCTCATGCTGAACATGTCAGTGGACAAGTGCGTGGACTTCTGCACTGAGAAGGTACCGGGGGTGCAGGTCAAAAGCTTAATCGTCTAAATTGTCATCTGAAAGGGACACACTGGGTGAATTTTAATCTGATTTAGTGCCATAATTATATGTATGCGGATTACAGAGGATCAGATTGATTGTTTGTGTCCCTGCCATGGGGAGGGACTGGACTGAAAGTCCCTGAAGGGGCAGCACCTGCTGCCTTCCTTGCCTGCTCCCCATGGCTCTGCCCCTCAGCAGGCAGGGGCATCATGGGGTCCTGCTCTGGTCCAGGGGTGCTGCAGTGCACTTTGCTCCTGGGGCATGATGCCATAAGCAGGAAGGGGAAAGGCTGCCAGTGATTGTTGCTGAAGTGTTTATTAATTAGAATTAGCTAAATTATAAGGTGAAGGGTGGTTGTGGTCTCCCTTTGCTGCCTCCCCAGCTGGGGAATAAACCATCCCACCAATTAAATACAAGCGGCTGCTCCATCACTGGCTCCACTTCCCCATCACTGCTGGGACAGCTCAGCACAGAGAGGTGTAAATAGCCAGAGCCCCTCAATTAACCTGGCATTGCTGGTGGTAAATCACCTGTCAGCTGCCAAATGGGCTTGGAAACATCAATGAGGCTTCCATGGGGCTGTCTGATGGCTCTTAGTAACCTCAGTGTGAGTGGGAAACTCATAGATGATGTGCCTCCCCTCTGCTGGGAGCACCAGTCCTTTGGGAAAGTTGGGGCTCAGGTGCTTTTGGGGGTCTGCAATGAGCTGCTTGTGCAAGGATGCTGCGATCATCTTGAAGGATGCTGCAACGAGCTTGAAAGATGCGGCAACCAGTTCAAAGGATGCGGCAAACCACCCCGCGCTCTGGGGCAGTGCGGATGGGGGCAGAGGAAGGGTGTGCTGCAGGGGATGAGGATGCTTCTGGCTGCCCTCCCTCTGCCCATCCCTGCAGGAGTACCCACTGTCAGCACTGGCCGGGACCTTGTGCCGCTGTGGCTTCCCTACCACGCTCTTCACCCTGCACGAGCGTGAGGATGAGCAGCTCTGCGCCCAGAGATGCGCTGGTGAGGAGTTCGAGAGCTGTGGCACCTCCGAGTACCTCCTCGTGTACCAGACCCAAGTGCAAGGTGAGGTGGTGCTGGGCTCACACACCCTGCAGGGATCACTCCGGCGTGGGTGCCGGCACTGGTTTCCCAACCCCTTTCCTGGGAATGCCGACGGAAAGTGAGCGTGAGCTTGTGGCATCCGTTTGGCTTTCATTAAAAATTAGCATTTATTTTAATTTCCTGGGAAATCAATCCTCCCCTGAACAAACAGCTTTAATTACTGCCTGACTCAGCTGCAGGGTACAGCACTTTGCCATCTGCCTCTGGCAGCATCCTTCCTTACTGGTGCTTGTCCCTCCTTGTCGCTGGTGGTACCAGCATGCCGGAGCCTGCAGCTGGTGCTGAGCCCACTGTGGCTTTGCTGGATGAAGGGGACAAGCTCCATGGAGAAACACGGGGGAAAAAAGCTGTGACCAGGCAGAAAGGCCTTGGGAAGCTGTGTAGAATGGGCTCCTATGGGTACATAGCTGTGTAGAATGGGCACTACCCTGTGGACAGTAGGAACAGGGAAGCACAGAGCAAGGGGAAACCTGTTGCTGGGAGAGGAAAGGAGCAAGTGAGGACCCAAATTCAAGTGGTTTTGCTTCAGAGTGGTTCAGTCTCAACACAATCCCTGCTTTGGCATCCGGGCCGTGCTGGAAACACGTGTGCATTCGTTGATATAAAAAGCAGGAATCTTGCTTGGCAAACGCACCCGTGTTACTCACTCTTCCCCAGTCGTGCAGGCAGCAAGCAGCTGGTAATGTCAGAGCACCTCCTGCACTCTTCTTTAGGACTTTCTGGGGTGTTTAAGGCTTTTTGGAGTCTTCAGGAGTGTCCCAGGTGCTTTAGGCAGGGCGCCTTTCCCTATAGCTGCCACCTCCTCACATCCTGCCCCAGCATCTTCCCAGGAGGCAGGAGCCGTAAGGAAACAGAATATCTGTAGGATAAGCACGTTGCTTATCCGTGATGTTTATCCACCCCTGACGTGCCTGTTCCCGCTGCAGACAACCGCTGCATGGACAGGAGGTTTCTCCCGACCCGTGCCAAGCAGTTGGTGGCCCTGGCCAGCTTCCCTGGCGCCGGCAACACTTGGGCACGGCACCTCATCGAGCTGGCCACCGGCTTCTACACCGGCAGCTACTACTTCGATGGGTCTCTCTACAACAAAGGTGAGGGGGGATGTTGCTGCCAGGGGTCCATTGGTCCCATCTGAGCTGGGAGAAGGTCCTGGTGCCATTGCTTGGCTCCATCTGGAGTTGGGTACCACTGATGCTGCTCTGTGGGATGCCCACTAACCTTGGCAAGGGCCAGTTTGGGGCAGAACTGGGGTTCTCCATGATGCTGATGGTTTGTAACCCACTGTGGGGGTTGGAATTTCCTAGAAGAGGGACTACAGTGACCCTGCTCCAGGCGAATGAGGCAATTCTTTTGTTTTTTACCCCAAGAAAAGGGTGATGGGACCAAGAATCAAGGACGAGTTTAAAGCCAAGAACAAAGCTCAAGCAGGCATGAAGCTTTTCCAGGCGGAAGCCAGCTCCTCCTAATAACCCACCATACTGCAAGGGGGAGGGAAAGCACCAGTTCCTCATTTTATAGCCATTTACAATAGTTTTATTGTAGATGTCAAAGATTTCTCCCCCTTTTGCTTCCCCTTTTGCAGCTCTGAGAGGAAATCCTCCTTGGCTGTGATGGAGCTGGGATCTGTACCTGGGGTGCCACGTAGCTGGTGTGGCCTGTACCCAGGACATCCCCAAAGCCCTGCTGATCTAACACCATAGGCAGCACATCTCTAGTTGCTCTAATACAGCCACTTCCAGCTTATCTCCCCCTTGGCTCTGCCAACGCGCCATTCCCGGGTTACGCTTTGCCAGGAGTACAAAGGGGACACGAATGATGCTGGGCTCAGCCCTGATACTCCGTCTGGGGACACAATGGATGTGGTCCCCTCTCTGGACCCCCCCATGGCATCACCACAGCCCTATGCTCATCTGCAGCCCCATGAGCATGAGGGTTTTTCCCCTTTCCCTCTAAACTTGGGCAAATAAACAGCTTCCATTTGGGAGAGGGATGCAAATTCTGCTGAAGCCTCACCTGCTTTTATCCAGCTGCATTTTACAACCTGGGGTTCCTCCATCATTCCCTTTTCCCTGTTCCCTTTCCCCAGTTTTTATTCACATCAGCCCTGGCCGTGTCTCACTCTCTCTGTCCCTGCAGGTTTCAAGGGCGAGAGGGACCACTGGCGAAGCGGGAGGACAATCTGCATCAAAACCCATGAGAGTGGCCAGAAAGAGATTGAATCCTTCGACTCGGCCATCCTGCTCATCCGAAACCCCTACAAGGCGCTGATGGCCGAGTTCAACCGCAAATATGGGGGGCACATCGGCTTCGCTGCCCATGCCCACTGGAAGGGCAAAGGTAGGGCTTGGCTCCCATGGGAACCTTTTTGGGGTGCCCATGTTATAGGATTATGGAATCCCAGACTGGTTTGGGTTGAAGGGGCCTTAAAGCTTTGTGGAGCCCATTCCAGCGCCTCAGCACCCTCCCAGGGAAGAACTTCTGCCCAAGAGCTCATCTCAGCCTCCCCTCTGGCAGTTAAAGCC
>JAOEHX010050317.1:0-11579 GCA_025448015.1 Bolborhynchus lineola | reverse complement strand
ACCATTTCAGTAATCTTCTGAATTCAGAGCATCTGGTGCAACTACTTAGTTCTTTCCCATCCATCTATTCCATGGGGATTCCTAGGACAGATAAGCAATTAGGCATGCTACTCATGGGTGGTTATTTCTCATTTCTACCTACAATTTATTCCAATTTGTCATACACTTTCGCTCATGATTATGTAATTGCAGTATGATAATGCATTCTTTTTCTATAGAATAATATTTCCCAGCATTTGCTCCTAAATCACACTTATAACTATCCCTACAAGGGAATGGTACTTTAAATGAGAAAATATACTATTTTTAAAGGATATCTTTAGTTGCTATAATTATGATAACTGCATGAAACATGTATAAATTAAAAAATGTGTGGGAGGTAAATATACTGGCATATTTATAGTGCTTATACATCAGGAACAGGTTAAAGCACTGATTCATATCTTGTACATATTGGAGTCCAATTCTTTGGCCAGATTTGCATTTTTATAAAATATATCCAAACAAACAGGATGAAGCACGCTTCAAATGGAAAGAGAAACCATTTTAAGTAGCTTTGAATCCCTTTATTTTTCCTCCCCTACTGGCATGGCACCTTCTGAATCCTAATCTCTCAGTACTGCACAGTTGTTTCCTCTGGCAGCAGTTTCATCTGTTGGGAATTAAGACTCTGATCCTTCAAACAATGATACGAATTTAAATGGCCAGTCTGTGCCAACAGCAGGATAAGACGTTCTACAAAGTTAAACTTTTGCAAGTCTTTTCTGGGCTTGGGGTACGAACCAGAAAAAACATACCCCACATGGCCAGCAGTGCCAGCTTCTGTGATTTAGTCTATTACCCTCTTGGCACAGAACATCCTGCCAGGTTCTGTCAGCCTTCCACCTCAGTGAAAGCTGCCTTGCACTTTACAGTCCCACAATCACCACTGCTGTTCCAAGAGCAGTGGGCTACTTTTGCATCAGAGTCATGTTATGCTGATATAGAAAGGAGGATGCAGACTGTGTGAACCAACCCTTATTTTCCAAAATTCAAGGAAAAGGGCTCAGGAACAGTCACATTTCTATACATCACACAAGCTCATGTCTGCTCCACTGCAGAGAACCAGGAGAGTAATAGTGTATATGGTGCCCATGGGTAGGAGAGTAACAGAGCACGCAGATGAGATGAAATGATCGATCATTTTAGTGAAAATTGGACTGTTCTGTAGAAGTGTCTCTCCTAAGAAATTAAAAAATGCCCACAACCTGGAGCAGCGTCCCTGCCCATGTACTGATAACTTAGGAACTCCTTTTATTCCTACAGAGCCTGAATGAAGTCAAGAGTCCTGTGTTGCTTTGGAAATTCAGTAATTGTCGCTGAAGCTAAAACAGTCAGTAGCTGTGCTGTTCTTGCACCACATAGAAGCATCTCTCAGGCATGTTGCCCAGGACACCCTTCCACAAATCTAACCTGTTTGCCCCAGACTTGAATGGTATTGTTACATGCAGTTTTATTTTTAATAGCAGAACACAAAAGTCTCTATAGTCCACCAAGACTGGTCTTTTCTTTCGGAATATCTGTCCTAACACACAGCAAGGGGCACTTGCACTATACTCTGCTAATATAGTGGTCATTGATTACTGCATCAAATAGCATGTAATGACAGGAATTGATGAGAACAGCAGTCAGTTCTTAAAGGAAGCTTCCTTCAGATATTTTTCTTACTACAAAATGTACTGCAATGTTGTTTTTTTCTTTACCCTTCCAATTCCTACTCATTACAACAGATTCTCCTGTTCAATACTAAAGTATCTTCTCTAGTTTAACCTTAGCTGGAACTATTCCTCTTTCCCTCAACTTTTGTTCTTAATTTCTTTTTCACTCTTGGGTGATCTTCCCATGCATTTTTATATTACCAAGAATTTCTCAACTATTTTCATATCAACTGTTTTTGTTATGATGGTTTGTTTTCTCTAAAAGCAGATACTGTTGCAGCATAAGAAAGGGTCTATAAAGTCTGTAAAGTGTAACTTAAATTTAGAATGAAAGGTTTTCTGCTCTTTCAGATGCATGCTGCTGGTTTTTGCCATATAACAAGTCCACCAATTAACTTTTTCATTTAGATGCTGCACCCTGCTCCTGGGCACTTCCCACATGAACAGCTCCGAGCCAATACAGTCTAGTAATGCAAAACAGACTACATAACAAATCTTGACTCATGACTGAGGTACACCAACTGCAATTTTCTTCCTACACTTGTTCTTGTACTTTCAGTGAGGTAGTTTTTGTTGGGTTTTTTTTGTTATTTTGGGACTTTACTCTGCATCATTTTTTTTCTCTTCCTCCTAAAACTTAACAACCATATAAGATCTGCTTGGAACTTCTATATGACATGGTAGAAAAAGCTGCAGAAATAAAAGCCGTGTATCTAGAACCCTGAGTGCCTGCAGTTGCCCATTTGCTGATATAACAAGCAGTGTGTGCTCCTCTCAGTTAAAAAAAGCATATACTGTATTTTTAAGGATGCTTTCTTTTTTCATTCTTTCCCTTAATAAAACTGCAAAAAGTCAGGCTGTGCCTTATTCAGCTCTTAACTTGGACAACAACCTCAGTGATTATTTAATTTTTTGCACCTGTTATTTAAGAATTCCTGTCTCATTCAGTTAATCAGACATATTTAGAGTCTGATATAAAGCTCCATGAAGTTAGCGGGGCCTTTCCAAAAGGTTTGTATCAGTTGTCTAATAAACATTTTCACATCATTTTTGTCCCTGTTTCCAAATGTGTTGAAAAATGATTTTACATTCTGCTTAATCTTATTCTTAGCATTTTGTGCCAGTCATGGAAATCTCTAATTTTACTCAGGGATTGTTGGAATCATATTATTTTTCCCAGTTTACACACAGTTTTATGAAGGTCAATAATTAATTATATTGTGTTGCCCTTCAGTTTTATATCATCCTGACTTCACAACAGATTAAATAGCAGTTGCCGACCTTTAGTTTGATGTACCAATTTGATGACTTGAGAAATCCTTGTACGGCTTATTTTTGTCTGAGATCACGTACTCTGTTTCTGTACACAAACTCCATTTTGAGCTTAGATTTTAATTGCCTTCTCTTCTGCCTTTGTATTGGTATCTTGTGATAATCAATAAAGCATCTTTCCACTTTTATAATCATTTAGTTAAGTGGTAACACTCTCAAGAAAGAACTCAGAGTAAAGCATGTTTGAAATCTGATTTTTTAGAAAAGAGGGAACTAAACACTACTGCTTGAGGGGAAATGTAACTACAGTGAGACTGGACTCAGAATCTCCCCATAAACTGAGGTTTATAGTAGTCAATTTTATGGCCGAATAACAAAAAAGAGCAGGAGTTTGACTGTAAAGAAACCAAGCAAGAGAGAAGGGAAGGAATCCTAAGATTCTTAGAGAAAACCTCAGATCTAATTGAAAGATGCTAAAGGTGAAAAAGAGAAATAAAGAAAAGTATTGTTTTGCCTTTTACCATCTAAAGGTTATAAAAAATCAGCTTTTGACACTTTTACAAAGCCTACATGCCTATCATTTTCCATGTTGCATTCTTGATGAAAAGGAATACATAAGCACAAATTGCTCACAGAATTGGAACTTTAGCAAAGGGCTTGATTCCCAATTTCACCACTATTCAGGAAACATATTTAAGCACATACATAAACCTCATACCACCTTTTAATTGGGCTCTAATTCAACTCCCTGATGGAGTGCTTTTATGAAAGAAGGATTCTATAGGAGAAACTAAGGTAAGTCAGTGGTCTGAAAAATAGTAAACTTCAGTAAACCTTTGTTCTAGCAGTGAGCAGCATTTTTATATTGGTTAGGAAATACACAATCTATTAAAATTTTTTAATATTAAGTCTGAATAGAGATACCATAATGACAGCTTACTTCTGCCATCCTAATCCTCATAGCATCTCTGAAGCCTGCATATATGCAAATAATTCACAGAAAAAGTGTCAACAGACAGTAGAAGACAGATGACATTTTTATGGCATACCATAAATAGCATCTTATGGCAACATGTAAACAGAAATGTTCAAAACCTTTGCTCTCTTATGAATGAATGACATCGCTGAAAATTGTATGCTTTCTTCTGCTCTTTACTCCCAAGTCTCTGGCTGCGTGAGTAGAATCTGGGATGGGATTATTAAGTAACACGTTGGCTTAGTGCAATGGTTGAGTACACCTCAGCAACTGTGACATCTAATCTCTTTCTAGAAAATATTTAACAAATGCAGCAGATCAGTTTCTTGTGAATGGAAAACAAAGATATATTCCCTCTACAGAACTAGGGTAACATCTTTCAAAGCTGAATAGCTTTGAAAACCTTTGTGTGAAATGGGCCTACATAACTCTTTTAAGCACCATACATGTACATGCATGGCACATAATTTGAGATACAGTCAAAACAATTCCTTTAATATTTAATAACCTATGTAATCATGGATGGTGAAAGCATTTCTAATGTTTTCCAAAATCCCCTTTAAATAAAATTTAAACTACACATTTTTTTAAGTTCCTGTTCTTCTATTAATGTGTGCAGCTCCCTTGGTGATACTTAGGTAATGCACTAATGCAGCTTTAAACTGTTTTAGAGTTGTTCTTTAGAACATGGAAAATTGGAAACAGATACAAAACTAGTGTCTGAAACTCATGATGCTCATCTTTTTCAGGACAGGTGGCAATATTAACCCATAATTACACAAAAGAAAATACAAAAACAAAAGAAAAAGGAAATGTGATCCATTCTAGGTAGCAAATTGTACACCTCTCAAATTTTAAAGCACTCTTAAACAGTTTCCATGGGAACAGAAATTTGGCACAGTTATGAAAAACTGTTAGGAGGCAGCTTCTACCAAGCCAGATGGTTAATATGTAACAGGGGAATATAACAAGAAGGAAAGTAGGTTGTATAACCCCTTAAACCTTGATAATGGGTCCAAATGAACCTAATCACAGGGCATATCTCCAAGAAAATGTCATCACCACTACCATGGGTGACAATATTATCAAAACCAAGTAGAAACATTCCTGATTAGATGGAACATGAAAGGCTGCATATATCTTTCATCAGTGGTGTTTTGGCTATAGGAAAAGAATGAGAGAGCGGATGTGGCTATCAACTGTGGCAATTATTCCCAGGTTGCTTCGGTTAAGTGGGAAACAATATTTGAAATGTTTGGCTCCAAAACACGCTCAGCTAGTAACTATAAAGAAGCCCCCCCAGTGCCTCCAGCCTGCAAAGTTGAATTTTTTTAACCTTTTAACTTGCTGGATTTTAACCTATTCAAAGCTGTGCAGAATGGCTACAATGAAGACATCACCTGTCTTTAATCAGCTTATTAATTTTGTTTCTCTATCTTGAATAACTCTTGAATATAGCCTTTAAGCATCTTATGATGGCTAATACATTCATTCTCCCCCATCTCCGTCAGGGAGCGAACAGCCCCAAGGTGGCAATATCCAGATTCTCAGATAGCATAATTAATCACAGATAATATGCTTAACTCCCACCAAATTAAATACAAATACAAATTTCAGTTTATCTGAGTCTATGAATTTACCAAAGAATAATAGGAACTGTATTAACGATGCAAATCTGAAGTGCTTTACTATGCTTTATATCGCTAGCAACCGCTGCTTATTAGGCCATCTTTCCACTGCCTTTTATGAAAATATGTTGATAAGCATAATCACCTTGGTGATAGATGCCTCCCAAATGATGTTCTGTGTGAGGCAAACAGTCATCACAAAGGCATTGTTCTGGAATTGCTTCCAGCCCATACCAAAGAGCTCCCAGTTGGTGCCTCAACCTACTGCATATTAAAGCTGAAATATTTTTTTTTCTAATAACAGCTGCAATGTAATTTAAGTTCTAGCAATTCAATGTTATAACAGAAAACATAATGACTGTGATGCTGGAGGAAGATGTTTTCTTTTTTCTGTGGCTCAGTCATACACACTTTTATGAATGGGAGGTAAGACTCAAGCAATTGCATTTGTTTCACATCAGTTCTGCTTGTACATAAAGGACACAAAGTGACCCAGTGATATGCAGTCAGATAATAATAAAAAGGTACTGAAAACATTTGAAAAAGCTCAGAGAGACATAATGCTATATGTAACATTGAGAGATTGCTGGGGTCAGAGTACAGTACAATATATTTTAGAATGCTAGAACTCACAAGATCTTTAGTAAGTCAAAAATCTCTTTTAGAAGATACAACACAGAAAATCACATTAAACCCATCCCTGCTCTGCAGGGTGTTCATTCAATCAAGGCTCCAATGTAGTGCATACCTATGCAACATTATGTGGCTACTGACTAAGAATTATGTCACATCTAGAATACTAATTTTGACCTAAAAAGAACCTGAAAATGTCATAATCCCTTGTGCTTCCCTTCATCCTTGTAACATCTGAGGGAGTGCCTTCAAAAACTGCAAAAGTATTCTGCCTACCTGGGTGGTAGGATTGCAGAGGTCCTGTATTGTGTCTTGAAAGTTTTGTTTCAATCATCAGTAGTTCATAATAAAAATTCAATTCAAAGCTTAGTCATAGTGAGGATGCTACCACTCCATAATGCTGTCTTATATTTTGACTGGCGTTTCATTTTGGATTCAAACTAGCTGCTGCTTGTCTTGTCAGATAATTACATTTTTCTTCAGCCACCTGAGCACAAGTATTTCAGATAAAAAAGCCCAAACCCAGAAAAACAGCACAAGGCATGGGAACACAGACTGTGTTATGTCACAAATGCTTTTTTATTTAGTCTGCATAAAGCAGTTTGGACTCTTGTCAGATTACATAGAGTAAGTCCTTGGTGAACCAAATCTCTATGGGGCATGTCAGAAACAAGGCAGGCAATCATATATGCTCGTATTTAACTGCTGTTTCAACTTTTGAGGACTGGAGTCTAGTTAATGACATTTTTACCGTGCTTAGAAAATGGACAGCTTCCTTGGCCCTAAATCAAAATGCCATTCCAGCCAACTCAAAAAACCCTCCTTTTGTTTAGGTTTATGCAGGGCATTTTAGCTTGGCTGCTTTGCCTTGTAAGTTTGATAAATAACTACTGAAATTTGGTGCTTTTATCATCTCAGGCCAGACATATGAAGAATAGGCAGTGTGTCTGATGTCAGGTGGTGCAACACCTCACATTTTAGGAATCTTCCTGCTAAAGCAAAGTGCAGATCCGTAGTCTGGCACCCAGAACTGTGAAGCCTACAACCAGACATAATGTCTCTTCAAAATTGAAGGTTTTGACCTGGGTTTGCTCTCAGGTGTTGCTCTTTGCTTAGGATCCTGATTCCAAAACCTTCTCTCCAGAATAAGCATTTACCTCAGTGTGGTCTTTGGGTTTTGGGTTTGTATTTTTTTTTTTGTTTAAACAGCAGAAGGATCAATCCTTTCTTTTCAAGCAAATATGGTAGCAGTAGCAATGCCTGTGTTTATCTTCCAGATAACAGCTTTCTGGCTGAAGCACAGACAAAGGAAGTGGGAAACAAGGCCTCCTACCCTCCTCAGCTTGAAGGAAACTATATCTCCTCTCAAGTGCCAGAAGAATGCCCTAATCATCACATTTGCACATGGATGCAGTGAGACAGCTTTGTCTGTTTGCAAGAGTACACGACTACCATCTGTTTAAAAGAAATGCAGCCCCATGCGCAGTTCATTCCTACAGTGATGACCTTTTCTTGCCTGGGTTCAATGCCAGAGCTCACACAAGCTGTAAAAAGCAGGAGAGGAAGAGAAATGAACTGCAACATTCTCTACTCTGTCTTTAGGGGGAGGAAGGGTAAGGGAAGAGAGAGAAACAAAGATGAGGAAAACTACATTTTCCCATGAGCTAGAAGTTAGTGAGAGATAATTATCCCTCCAAATTTGGAGGTCACCAAGAATATACAGTACTCTGTTTTATAAAACTCCTACTAAAGTCTTAAGTGAGAGTTCTAATGTGAGTGCAGAGCTGCTTTGCAAAATAACAGTGTGTTATTATTTCAGCTGAAACTGTCTTAGTGCTAACATTAATCCTGTAGTGGAAATCAGGTTCCTAAGTCTCATAGGCACTTTTTAAAGTTTTTCCCTATAGCGCCAGCTCAGAAGCCCTAACTAGCAATATAATTAGTTTTAGGTGACACATGTTCTCTTACAATCATTTTCAGAGAAATAAACTGAAGTGCAGCCCTTCAAGCTAACACAAAGGAAATGTTTCACACTAACTTTTTAAAGAACACCGTAAGAGCCATAACCTCAACTGGTTTAAATTGGCTGAACCAAAGTCAAGGAATTGTGCTGATTGACATCACCTGAGTACCTTGTCCGAATCTAGTGCTAACAGTTAGACAAATAAAAAGAAAAAATAATACATAATAAAAAAATGCATTTTCAAAACACAACAAATTAATATTGGAATATAATTTATTTTTGTGCATTTTCTGCACATTACAGCTATACAACAGGTCAGGTGAATTCATTATATAGAACTAGCTGTGTGGAAAAAACCTAAAGGCATGTTTGAGAATAATTTTCTTTTTTTAACCATCATTAGATGTTGAAGGACTGACATTTTGTTGCCCTCTTTCTTGGTGGAGCCATTTATAAATGTCATCAAGTTAACAGACTGTATTACCTTAGCTTTTTGATAACAAAACTACAGGATACTAGGAAATACCCAACAGCAAGAGTGGCCATTGGGATCGGTGATTTATGCTACTGCTAATAAAAAAATAAAATAAAATTATAAAATAAAATAAACCATTTTTTTCTATATATTAAGAAGCATTTTCAGAGACTCGCTACTTTATGAAATGTGTTGCTGAGTGCAACATCCTGTTCTATTTCCAACCTTCAAACATGCCCACCCAGACATGAATAAATTGCTTTTGGATAATCATTAGAGTAACTTTTAAAGAGCCCCTGATGGGTTTTGAGAAAGATTATGCTGGCAGCTGCAGACCTGTAAGCATTCCTAGTTGAATACTCAGTTCTTATATTAACCTCCCTACCTCCTTGTTTCAGTGAGAGATATTCACAAAACCCACTCCTGTATGCCAAATCCCTACACAGATGCCTAGGAATGTTAGTAGCTTCTTGCCTGTGCATGCATTCAAAAGACTGAGAACCTCTCATACTGTGTAATGTGGAGAAGACAGAGAGGTGGGCTGACAGAAGGATGAAAGAAGCAAGTCACAGGTAAAAGCTCTGTGTTTGGTAAGGTTGAAGCAACCTAAATTGATTATACATCAAGTAGTAATGTCAGGTAGTAATGGAAAATTCACAATTCCAAATAAACATGGCTAAAATAGTTTGCATTAAATCCATTTGGGAAATAAGCAATCAACTGTCTGCCAGTCTATAAAGTCAGCATAATGTGGATTACGATAAGTAGATACTCTGGAAAACTAAATCTAGATATTAAAGGGCTCATCTGTAGGCCTATGTATTTATACTTGATAATGACTTTCAATAATATACTTTCTTTAGTTAAAACCTCCAGCGGCTTGCAAGCTTTCTGTAATATATTTCTGCCCCAACAACAGTACTTGGCATTTAATTTGCATTTATTAATAATTTATTTTTTCCAAGCTGTATCTGCGAAATTTTAGACTGGAGAAAAGAACGAAGGCACAGAACAGTTGGCTAATGAAAGAAAAACCCTACTCCCTTCTGGGACTGTGACAGGGCACAAAAAGGCTGCCCTGCTCCTTCTGCCTCCCAAGCAAGGCTGCCAGCACAACCCAATGCTACCACCATGCTGTGAGCTCAGCCAAAGTGCAGAGAGTGGTACCCAGCTGAGAGGGTGAGACGGTAGCCTGCTGTTCCTTAGAGAATAACAAATACTGTACTGATAAATGTAACCAGGCATATGCTGCTTTCAAAAAACAGGGAACATGACTGCTATAAGAAGTGGTTTGTTATTGTTGGGTTTATTACTTTTAATACCACAGTCTCCTAAACAGCCTGCATTATCTCAGCAGGATCCCAAAGAGATCTGACATCACTAGTCATTCTCATATTCTAGCTAAAAAGATTCAGATTCAGAACTGCACACACAAACTAAACTGGAAAGCCAGTCAGAAAGAAAACTCCAGCACGTGCTGTTAAACTTCCCGCAATACCAACCAGCAGAGGAAAAAGGAGATCAGTCACCATACCACTCCATCAAATACTCATCGCATATCAGGTAAAGGATAACATATTTTTAAAAGATTTTTTTTCCATTTTAAATGGATCTTCGGTGTTACCAAACCACATGGTACCTATCAGGCATGCTTCTCCAGTACTATGAAGTATTTGCTTCATCCCCTTTCATGATCGTTTCTATTGTTAGGCTGTATCGCTCTCAGTTTTAAACCTTGGAGTATTATTAAAGGTGAACACGTCTAAACCAAGCTAAAGAGAGAATATAGTGTCAGAGCTTTGAAGGATCTTCATCATATATTTGTGCACATGTGAGATTTGACTGGTCTGTAACTTCCTTTTCTAAAGAATCTCATCCAAAGTGGGAGAGCAAGGGTCAGGTACAGAAAACCAGTATCTCATTGTTTCTCTTTCCTAAGCAATGGTAATGGCTGTAATGTTAATAATACCAGTAAAAAACTTATGATTCAGCCTAATATAGGGGCCTCTTTTCAAATCTGGTCCTTGATGGTCCTTGATGGGTTGCTGCAATATTTTCCCTGCTTCAGAGAGTTACATACGAGGTCCAGAGATATGACAAACCATGTTTTAGAGGTCAATTTAGAGCAAAGAAAAAAATATAAATAAAAACAAAAAACTGGGAAAAAAACCCCAAACAACCAAATCCACAACCCACAAACAAACCCTACAGCAATATCACATCTGTCACAAGCTGATTTCTCAAATACGCACTAGTGTGAATGCCAGTTTCTAAGTGAAGTTTACCACAGCAAAGATAAAAATGGCTCAGAAATTCTGGATCCAGAGTCTTTACAGTAGTCCCGGCTTCTCTGACCTGAGCACTCTGTAAAATTATCCCTAAGAGTGAATCTGCTCTGCACTGGACAGGGGTCACTGTGCAAGCCAGCTCTGTAACAGCCAGTATAAATTGAATCTGCAGCAGTGTAGCTTTCCCTGTGGCAGTGACTGAGGAAAGGCTGGTGACTACAATAGTGTCCCCTGGAAAGTAGAACACAGCATCTCCACAGTTATTGTTCCTGCTATGGGAAGTCCATCCAATTCCCACCTTCCTTCTATGGATGTGGTTTTTGTAAACTGGGCTAGGGTGGGAATCAAATTCAGGTACTGGTTCTCATCCTAAAGTCTACAGTGTCTTTCCACTCTAAAAGCTTAATGTTTTTATAAATTTAATGCAAAATATCTTGGAATGATACTTTAAAAAAGTTTAAAAGTTGAAGGCACTTTCTTAGTTACTAAATTAAAATCTAATCCTTTCAGAAATAAGGTCAATCTTTCTGATCTTCTTTGCTCTTTGTAATTTAGTTTCAGGGCATCTGCCGTGGTTTAGGCCGTAAATCAGCCACGCAGTTTGCTACATGGAGAATCGAAAGAATGCAACTCCCACAGGCTGAGAT
>JAOEHX010050316.1:27249-49925 GCA_025448015.1 Bolborhynchus lineola | reverse complement strand
TATCACCCTCGTTGTTAATGCAAGAGGCTGCCTCTTTGTCCCTCCTGAGGACCACTCCAGCTTGCTATGTCCAGGGAGCTGTGAAACAGAAAAGCTGCCCCTCTCCTCACCTGGCAGCACTCGAGAGCAGAGCAACGCAAGCACAGCTGTGCGAGCAGCAGCCCTGCTCTTCTGAAGGGACCTGGATGAAGTTCGAGCTGAGGTAAGTGCGAGCTTTACCTTTACAAGCTTAACTTATATTTAAAGTATATCCGAGTGAATTATTACAACGGTTTCCATCGTTCAAATTGCAAATTTTATCTTGTTAAATAGAGGTCCTGTGCTTGAACTCCCGGCATATCAATTTGTGTGCAGCCACAGGAAAAACCTTCTGCCCTCCTGCTTTAAATGGAAGCAGACAAATTTGACTTTCCCAGACTCTTTATTTTGTCCTGGACAAATCTCTCACTTCTGTGCATTTTTAATATGATTTTTTATTTATTTATATGCGTATTTTAAATAAAATGTATGGTGGGAAGGAGTAATACTCCCTGCTTTGGAGCATAAAGAGATAGTATTAAAAGCTGCCATTTTCCAGAGCAGGACAGAATAGTTTCCAACTCTGGGACTTCTGAAAGCAAATGGGGACAGGGAATGAGTCTGTAGCTGGAAGAACAAAGAGCCATAACATTCCTAACCTTCTGGAGACTGTTAGGAAAAGCTAATATAAATCTGTGTGCATTCAGAATGAGCCCTGCCTGGGTGGGACATGAGGCTTATACAAGAAGGTCCTTCTTGTCTTCTGGTATTGCTGAGGCATGCAGCCTGTTTGAAAACTTGGTCTGCACAGGGTGCAGCTGAGTTAATTCCAGCACTGACCCAGGACTACATTAATTATATCTGGGCCTTAATCATTGTTGGCTTCAGGCTTTAAAAGACCAACCATTTGTCACTGATGTTAAAGATCCACCTAGGTGCTAATGTCATTGCAGTGTGGAGCACCTAGTGCTGGAAGCAAAGACTTGCTGTACACACAACATTTCTGTTGAAACAACGAGTTTAATTACAGTGTATGAGAGTGCCACATCCTGACATGTTAATTGAAGTATTTAAATGTGTATGAAGCAATTCAAAAGGATCTTTAGCATTTTGGTGACCAAGTCTGTGGCAGCTTTATTATGGAGTATGCTCCACTGAAAGCTAAGTCAGTCTAAGGGACGCATTCCTCAGCTGTGTTTCCCTGATCCAGCTCATTGTTTTACTGGCACCTAGAATACTAATTAATTGCCCAGCCTCCCCAATTAGGGACCATTGTCTCTCATCCCAAAGTGGGAGGTTGGCTATAGACAGCTGCGGCACTCCCCATGCCCATTGTTATGTCAGTACTTCCCTGGTCCTTAGTCTGTAGCTGTGTGTTGAATGAATGTTCCGCACGGAGAAGACTGTACAGCCAGCAAGCACCAAGCATGACTCAAGGGCTCAATCTGTGCATTGGGTCAGAAACACGGCTAACCGGAGAAGGGAGACAGCACCCACAGGAGACTCTGTAGTATAGGCTGCCCAGTTAGCATCGTGTAACACTGTCAGTGTCATCATCTTGTTGGTGAGGTTCATGGGGAGCATGATCTGAACTGCTGCTTTGGACTTGCTCGGACAGGTGACCCTTTTGTTTTATCAGGATGTGAGTACAAGAAGAATTTTAGGATGCATTTTTCATTTTGTGCTCTGTCTAAAGGGAAAAACTGTACTTAGCAGTGAAGTAGTAATTGAAAGATGTCAAAACACCGCCAAGGCCAAAGGATATCCAACCTGTTCTACTAACTAGTGTTACTGCAACATCAGTACATCTTGTTCTCCTTTGTTTCAAGACTTGGTGTAGCTCAGAAGGAAAAGCAAATCCTTCATCATAAGGATTTTTTTAGGTATGGAAATTCTCTAAATTTGCTAAATTATAGGATCAGTCAGTTTACCAATTAATAAGAGTACTGGGAATTCCAAGCCTGAAAATCCAGGCTTATGCTGTGTGTTTCTAACTAATTCTTTTTACCCTGTCACTTCTGTTCATGCCACTGGGTTGTTTTTTGTCACTCTCCTAAACCTGTTTTGGGTCAACGTGGACACTTCTTTTTCACCACTGGTTTCTTTACTGGTGAAAACTTTTCCAAGGACATATTCTTGACTGCTTTGATTTCCCCACCACTATTTCAGAACTGTAATCTCATCGCCCAGCTTATGGTCACTGCTTTGACAGGGAGATTCAGAAATACACTGAAACATATCCCCCAGATTACTGGATATCTTAGTGACTGCTAACCTTGGTGAATGGTCTTCCTACATGCTGGTTTGATGCCTTGTTACTAAATAGATGATGGGTGGCCTATAGTAGAAATCCTCTCAAATTATACTTTTCTTTTTTGTTATATCTTCTGCTAAACCAGGGTATGTTACTTCCTGCCAAATAACATAAAAAGAAGGCAGATCTACATTTTCCCAGGGAAAACCAGCCTGCATTAGAACATTCAGTTAGGAGTTGTACCTGGTTGACTAATTTCACTTACATTTGAGATCTCAAAGGTCTTTGTGAAGTGAAGGGATGTTTCAGGTGTCAAATTTTGGCTGAGAATCTCATTTTAGGAAGGAGATTTAGGAATTGGCATATTACTCTGGGAGCAATTGTGTGTTACATTTTAATATACTCTGAAGAATGATTTTGTAGAATAAAAATTGACCTTCTAATTCTGGTCCTGTATAGTCAGGATCACAAAGGAGATAGCGTGAAGTTCCTCTGCTCTGTAAGGTAGATCCATGCCCTTGCTGTGTTGGGGTTTGCTGCCCTGTTCCTGTGCTGTATTCCTGCAGTGGGACTGAGTCAGCAACACCAAATAGCTGGACACCAAGACAACACAGCTCTAGAAACCCTCAAGTTACCAAATGGTGTTCTGCAATAAATAGCATTGTTTCTGCATTGGCTCATGTTCTCCGCAGCATCTTTTGCTTCACACAGGCCGTTTAACTCTGCTGCCATTGTCATATGTTGTGCTGTGGCCCTGCGAGAGATTATCCTCTGCAGTCCTGCCAATAAATTGTGAATTTGGATTATATCTGCAACCTTTTTGTCAGTAAATACAGCTTTGTGAGTAAAATAATCAGTAATGGTTCATGGCTGTTCTACATGCACACTTTGAATTCTGGTGTTTGTATAGGCAGTACATGGTCAACACAGGCCAAAGGAATTACTGCTGTGATTGAAATAGCATGTTTTATGTTGTCAGATGTGATAGTGCCAAACAGCCGCTGAGACCAAGCAGGGGAAGAGGTACCACTAACACCGTTATTTCAGCGTTCAGTTTAGGCTTTGTTCTGGTTTTGTACTGTGCATGTATGTGAGACAAGACCATTGATATCATATAGCACTTATATAGTCCTAAAGCAAGGATCTACTGCTTTGAATGCAGTACCTAAGGGCCAAGGCAGCTACATTTCTGCTAGTCAGAGCAGTTCAGTCTGAAGTCCTATAAGATAAGGTTACTCTTTGTATAAGTGTAGTGCGGTCTGTGGTGTGACAGTGGGTTTCCGTAGTGGAAAAGTAGTCCTGACACACAACCCCTTTATACAGATGACACAGCTTCTTTGTAGCTACAACTGGTAATATCTAGATATAAAAATATCACACGAGAGCAATGCATGAGTAAAACGAAATAGGCCTTCCTGTGAAGTGAGTCAGGCGCATTCTTGCACCTCTCTTGGTGGCTGGGAACGGCCAGGATTTGCCCTGCTGGCCTCCTTTATTTCTTTGCCCAGGCTTTTTGCTGATGCCTCTTCAATTGCACACTTAAAAATGCAGAGAGAGAAATTTGCAGCATATCTGTAGTGACCTGCCTTGACTACACAGCGAGTAAAATGCTCCCAAACTTTCCTTCACTTCCACTGCCCATCAGCTCTAAACACAGGAACTACCTCATTTGCTTCAGGCAACTTCTGTCTTGTTGGATGGGCTGGCTTACACAAACAACCTGAATTTTCTGTTATTCTCAGTTCTGTGAGGTAAAAAGAGTTTTTTAAAAAACTGTTAAGATTTTTTGAAGAAAATAAAAACATTTGTCCAAAATAGGGGACTGACTTTTTCACTTCTCTGTCCTGTTTATCCCATCTCTGTTTAGACAGCTGTTAATCATAGAGTACAAGAGATTGGAAGGTACCTCTGGAAATTGCCTTGTCCAACTCCTGTTGGAATAGACCGTAACATTAGGATCAGCTTTCCTCTCACCCCATCCTCCTCCCTCAGAAGTGAGCCACAGTAGCAAAACTCTTCAGTTCTGGCACAACACTTCCATTTCCATTGTACTTGTTAATTTTTGTACTCAAAGGATAGATTACAGCTCTACAAAATGACAAAATACCAAGTACCAGCACAAAGGCAGAGGCACTTCTGTTCCAGACTACACCCAACTTCAGATAGAGCCCTTCTGTTCGAGGCAGTGGGGCCTGTCACCAACAAACCTTCACCAAGCTTTACCCTAGTGACGTTTTCTGACTTATTTTCCTTTTACCCTAAGCTTGGATAACTGCATGGGGCAGCCCTGAGCCTGGATCCAAGCACACAGAAGGAGTGGACTTGCATGTTGAGATCCTCACCAGATTGAAAACACAAGAGCAATCACTACAGCTAAGGCTGAGGAGAGGGCTCAGAGGGGGCTGCGAAGTAAGGTGAGAGCTGCTACAAACCCCCTCCTCGAGAAGTCATTAGCTGGCGGTGTTGGAATGTTAGATGAATAAATCCTATCACAGGGACAGGGTGAGACTGAGGGGCTCTTAGGCCAGCGCAGTGGGTCCATCTCCACTGGATTCACTGCTGGCAAGTCACGTCAGCAGCTTCACGTATTAGAAGGGTGCTGATAAGTGTTGGGTTATATTGCAGGCTGGGAAAGTGTCATAATTCTCTTGGGAAAGCCCTTCTATGACTTTGCCATTGCTTTTCCTGTAATGATGCTGTAAGTGGTTCCAGTCCTATGTTCAACAGTTCGCAGCAAAACTGTGAATTCCTGCCGCTGGGTCAGTTTCTCAGCATAGACAAGCCTGCTGGTGAACTTCATTATGGACTTCTCTTCCCAATAGGATCAGTTATTGACTGTTAGATAGGCTCAGGTTTCAAAAGAAGAAAGGAAAAGAAAGGCAAGAACTTGATGAAGGAACCAGAAAGGAATGGTTTCTTGTATCACAGGAAAATCTTGGGAACTCAGGAAATAACTCCTGCTGGAGAATTCTAGACTGCCTAGCTCCTTCCCACCTCTCCCCCCCATTATTCTGCTTGTGACCTGCAATATAGATGTGAACTGTTAATCAATGACTTTTCAGGAGGAACTGATCCAGAGAAACTGAAAGAGTTTTGAAGGAAGGGCTTATACAATCGTGCAACTTTTACAGCCAGACAACAACAGAGGGCAACAGATCTCTAGGAAACTTCCCATCTTCAGTAAGGTTTCCACTGGATGACACTGATGGCAGTTTTGGCAGCTCTTTCCACTGCCTTACTGGGATCCTGCAGACACTGCTGAAATGTATCTAAATGGTTGAGGAGTATCTCACGGCCCTTTGGTAGCTCAGCCAGCATGGTGAGGGCTTTGATGGCACTCAGCTGGGCTTTGCTACCTTCCTCAGCAGCCAGCTTCAGCAAAGGTGGGATGGCTCCAGCCCCTAGGGCTGAGAATCGCCCTGTAGAGAAATAAACTGACTTTAAAATGTGTTATTACATACAACAAATGTGCTTTTGAATTGATACTTTCTACTCCCTGCCCAGCCATAGCTCTGAATGCCCCAAAGGGTGCAGTGCAAACAGATCGGACATGCTTTCCTTTTGAAGACCGAGGCTAGCTGCCAGCTGTTTAAGATAAAGATCTTGGTTAACTGTATCTGCCCTTCATGTTACTGTTTCATTGGCATTGAATTATCTAAGAATATACAAGGCACCAAGGGATAAGGTACGGTATTTGGGGTTGGGTTTGATGCCCTTAGGAGCATCCTCCATGCTTTTATTTTTAAAGGCTCTTCAAACAGTGGGATCCACTCCTGTGTTGTCTTCGGAAGCAGGGGGGATGGCTGCAGAGGAGGTCTGGAACACAACTGCTGTTATTAAGAGTCATTTATGTCTAATTACTCATTCATCCCACTGAAAATTTTCAGTGTCATGTAAGTGATTTGGGAGAGCTACAAACCTTGTTAATATTCATTCCTCTCCCAGCTGTGAAACTGCCTCTAACTACAAAAAGAGTTTCCAGACAGTAGTGCTCCTCTGCTGAGGACTGGTGATCCAAGTAGCTTCAGGTGTGCGAATCTCTGTGTGGCCTGGACTTGGATGAAAGGTGTTTCCCCTCTGGAGGGAAAAGGTGCAGGGGGGTAGGTAAACAACTTCTTGACCTAATTCAGGTGAATGAAATGTGAGATCTACTGTCCCTTCTAGGCAATGTGGGGAAGCAACAATAGATATAACAACAGATAGGAAGAAATGATCTAATCATACAGTTTCTTGAAGAGCTTTAACACCATCAGAAACTGAGGACTTGGGGGGTGGAGGGACAAAAGTTTTGTTAATAAGATGGCTTAGAATTGGGTTTCCAGAAAGTATCCCAAGAGAACTCCACCGTCTCTCACCCTGAGGTTTGATAGTAGCAAACATCAGTGCTCCTGTTGCACTGGCTTGGATTTCAGGATCTGCATCTTCAAGCAGGCTCACCAGCACAGGAATAACTTCTTCACACACCTCATTTTTCCCTTCTGGATGAGTACTGTGCAGGAAAGATGGTTAAGTTGCTTTATTGAGCTGTGCCTGCAAACCAAAGAGCTACCCACAGCTTCTCCCCATGCCTGGATCCCTGCAGCCCTCCTTTGTTTGATGACAGCGATGCTGACACAGTCTTCCTCTCTGTTCTCTTTGGAGTCACAGCCTTCTGACTGTTGGACAGATGGCAAGCGCCACTGCCTGCCACAAAGACAAGAAAGGGGATGCCTGTTGTGCCTGGTGTCTATGAAATGTACTTGCTGATAAAAGACTGATGAGATCATGTTAACCAACGTGTGTGGGCTTACCAATTGTTTAGACTATTTTAGGTGACGTTTGGATTATTTGTTTCTTAGTGTCTGCCATACACTGGTGATGGCTGGGCGGCAGCAGATACCAGGGTGAGGGTTAAATGTGCTATGACAATTCAGGTAGAAGCCTGGCTGTTGGACCCTACACAGATTTTAAAACCTGCTAAGTTTGGGGTCTGCAGTTATTACTTCTCTCAGGTCAATTTCCTCTCTTTCATTCCAGCCTAACGAGGAAGTATCTAACACGGCCCAGTTCCTGCAGGGACCTGTAGCCTAGCTGATGTCCATACTCAGGTTGCATTTCTGCTTCCTTTCTATTACTCATGTTATCAATACACTTTTGCTTTTCCTATAGGGCCTTACTTTGTTAGAGGACGTTTGATAAGTAATTTACACCACCTGCAGACCTTCTTAAACCAGACACCTGCTGAGTACTTTTATTATATGTTGTGATTGCAGGACAGAGGACAGAATTGTTCTTTCCATCCAGTGTTCGACATGCAGGTGGAATATAAAGACTGCTTTTGCTGCCCATAGAATCACAGAATAGTTAGGGTTGGAAAGGGCCTTAAGGTCACCTAGTTCCAACCCTCGTGCCATGGGCAGGGACACCTCACACTAAACCATGTCACCCATCCATCACTGATGTTTGCAGCAGCCTCTGTCAGAAAAATATCTCTGTCCCCAGTCATGCTGAAAGATCCCTGGGATCTTTAGTTTTGAGAGAGAGAGCAGTTGTTCAAAAAACAAGGGAGCTTCTCCCTATTTCTACTTCTTCCTGCTCCTGGTCAGAATCTTGTTTTCACATTTCTCATGCAAGGATTTTTTCTTAGCGGTGCTGAGAAAATCGTGAAAAAATCCTGATTTCACTGCCAACACCAAAGACAAACAGAAGGATAAGGAATGACATTTACTGATCTGCATTTACTTTCTTGAGTATTTACAGCAGTTATGAATTGTAGCAGTCTTCTATGTATGTGTGTGTTGAGGCTGATACTGCTTTACGTGGGAAATGTGACAGCTTCAATGTGTAGTGCAACACAACTGTAAACCAATGACCTTGACTCACTCATGAAATGAGTATATTCTTGGGCTGATGGGTTACAGACAGGTTTCTTTACCTGATTTCTAAGAGGACCCAAGCTGCTTTGCTTCTGGTGGCTGCTGATGTGTGTGTGAGCTTTTCCTTCAGGACGGTGACAGCATCAGCTGCTAGAGCTTCAGAAGCCTCCACGTGCAGGCAGTTGGAGAGTGTACCAAGGATTAGGTCCTGGATTTCCTCCAACTCATTCTTCAGTTTGGATACAAGTAAGGGAATCAAACCGGCATGCAGTATGCCAACAGCGCCTACGAGAGGAGACAGAGGAGGAACACCGGTGGGCTGTGAGTGCATTTACTATTTCTACTTGCACTTCCAATTTCTTAATAGGCTCAAAATACACATGGTAACTCATTTCCTTACACAGATGTTAGACTGAGAGATGGAAACTACTACAACACTGCTCTGTTCATGAATGCCATCTTAGCATTGCTTCCTCAGGAAGCTTCCCCAACAGTCCTGGAAAGACAACAGCCCAGACAGTAACCAAAATAGCAATTGTTCTCATGTTCCCAGTTTCCCTTGTTATACTATTTCTTCCAAAATTGCTCTTGCTAAGAAAATATAAGGGAAAAAATATGTATAAAAGTGACCTTATAGCCAGCCTTTCTAACTGCTCTTGAACAGCTGCTGAGAGAGCCTGAGATGTGAGCCTTTAGAGCTAATAGTTTGATTCTCCACCATGGTTTCTGTGGGGGAAGTCAAGATTTTGGAAACTGTCAGCTTCCTCACACATCTTTGTAGTAATTCTGTCACAGGGAAAATGGAATTTCTGAGCTTTCCAGCAGTCAGTCTCTTGCACTGCCTCCTAAAGGAAAGAGCAGTCAAAGTATAAAGATCATCATTTCCCCTGCAATGGTTGTCTTTCCTATGAACAAGTGTCTGATCTGTCTGTACCAGTTCAGAAAGTCCCCACTGCAGCAGCAATGCCATAGGAAAGCAGAGAGCAGAATGTACTGTCCACGAGTAGCTATGTGAACACAAAATTCTCTGGCTGTCTTGTTGCTAAGACTGATTCTTTGGTTGCTAAGAGAAATGGAGCTCCTTTCAAAGTGATTCATGTATGGTTAGATAAGGAAGTTCTGTGGATAGGAATCATCAAGGTATTTTCAACTGAATCTCCACAGGCAGGGATAAAAGGACAAGTGGGACAGAGGTTTTAATGACCTTTGATAGCACATGGGAGAACTTGACAGTCAGCTGAAAAACATGATTCTAATCTGGAGGTTATTCTGTGCTAGATATTTCTGAGGTTTTGCTGGCATTGAATAGCTTCTTATATTACTAACTTATTAGGAACCAATTTAATGCAAATACAAAGAAACACCTTGAGGTGATATTATTACAGCTTTTACTGCCTGTGCTACATTTGAAGGTCAGTTGCTGCAAGGATTCAAATAAATAGCAAGGAAAAAACAGAGTCAGACAACTCACTCTTGAAGGCTAATGAAATTTAAGACAAAGATTTCTCCTTGTGCAGAAAGGCAAAGGAAAGTGAAAACCATGTTATCTTCAAGGCTGTGGCTCTGTGCATCGCTGCATGGAGGGGTTGGCACTTTCAGTGTAAAAACACCTCAACAAACCAAACCACCAAACCCAATCTTATATTTATGTCCCCTGAAGGAAAGTGAAGATAAGAAAATTCCCAAGGATTGGCTCCAGCCCATCCATACTGCTCCTGCAGCAGGATGTGGTAAAGGAAGCCTGCACTCTTAGTCTGGCAAAGGACCCTCTCCCTGAGAATGAGGCAGAGCTTGGAGAGCTGACTCCATCCCCAGCAGTACCTCCCTTGGCAAGGATTGCAGGTGTTTGGGTTGTAGGTTATAGGCATAAAAGGGTTATGGGAGATAGACAAGAGTGGCTGGGAATACTCTGTGCCCTATGAAGTCCCAGGCAATAGGGAGCCCACTATTGAACTGCTCCCATGGAAGTATTCTAATGCTGTCTCAGAGGGCTATAAATCATTCACATCCAGACTGGTTTAGCCACACTTCCCTCTGGTCTTTTGAAATAGCTTATGAAAACCAAGATTTTCAAAGATAACTTTCCAAACTCCTCCCAAAGTTTTTCATTAAGATAAACCACGAAGCCTGTGTGCATGGAGCTGGGATAGTCCTCATCACACATCAGTATACCTCCAAATGCTGGGTTGCTGTGGAAATCGGTATAAAATCAAAATCTGGGAGGTACAACCTCAGAATAAGATTAATGAATTGAGGTGATAGATTTATAAGCCAACATTCTCTACAGCAAGCACCTATTTATTGTGCAGTTGCTTTGCCAGATGATCTGTGATACTTTTGAACAAAGCCCACATCTGGACCCCTTGACCTTAAAGTAATTTCATTCTCTCTAGATAAGATAAAACACTGAATGTAAATGTAAATAAATGTAGCAAAGAACTGAAGCTTAAACTCCTCCCCCAGAGCTGTTGTGGAGCTCAATTCATGTTGATACCACTCTTCCTTGGGGTAGTGCCACACCATAAGCATTTCATCACATCATTTCATAAGCAAACACTTGTTCTTGCACAGAGTTGGCATTCTGCCCAGAGAAGCCATTGCTTTAATTTAAGTTCCCATCCTTCTGTAACAACCATGGCTAGAGCATTCTGCCCACCTCTCTCTGCTGGAAGGTGTTCCGTTTACTCTCCCAGACAGGTATCCATTACTATTTCTTGTACTTGCTTTCAAATACTTAATGGCCATTTTTAAACCCATCACCTTAATTTCCATTGTTAGTTTCCTTTAATTCCTTCTTTTTCAGAACTTTCTTGGAAACTTATTTCAAATCTCTTGAATGCTTTATTTACGCATTCAGGTTTCGCTGTTCGTCTTGGTCTTTCACTTCTCTTCTAAAATAGCCAGCAAATACATTCAGGTAGGCAGGACAGCTGTCAGTAGCCCTGCACTTTATTCCTTACTTTGTGTGAAAGCTCAGGAAGTTTTCATTTAAAAGAAATGTTTTATTTTACCAGGCCAGGTTTCTGTACCAGGAGCTTTCTTATCTGCTGCTTTTGTCAGGCAGTCCTATCTGAAATGTTATTGTGCTCCTAAAGGGAGCTTCCCAGTATAAATATAGAAACAAAGATGAATTGTTTGACCTTGTCAGAAGTCTCAATGTGGTGAAGAGAAAGGATGGAGAGGAAAGGCCATCAACAACAAGAGAATACCTAACACTGAGACTGAAATTTCCAGGTGGAAATTCGTCATGGTTTTCTCAAGGGAACCAAAGGGTGAAAGGTCTAGGAAGGGAAAAGGGAAAAGGGAGGAGACAAAGTCAGTGGAAAGTTGTTTGAGAGACACTTGTAAATTAGAGCAGACTCGGACCCTTGCATCTTGCTGAGCAAGCAGTAGAAGGGGAAGGGAAGCTGGTGTTTCTACTAGCCCTCTACTGAAAAATGCAGCAGCATCCTCAGGATCTGAGTTTCCATTAAAATAATGCCCCTCCAAAGGTGGTTTATCTGTTGCAGTGTTCAAGATACTCTCTGCATAGCGAAGTAGAAAGGAAAAATATCAAAATGCAAATAATTGCATTTGCAGCATCATTTAACATCATCATTGCAGCATCCATCAGTAAACATCATTATTGATCTGTTTTTCTGAGAACTTGTAGTCTTCCCTCAGGCTGCTTTTTATCTGAGCACTCATCTCTTCCTCCTCACAACCTTCTGGCCACTCTCCTCCTCCCTTTTCTCACTCCTTTTTCAGACAGGCCCAAGAGAAGTCTCCAGTGATTCCGTTCTCTCAGTATGGCTGCAGGGCATGTAAACAAATGGAATTTTGGAGAAGACAAAGGGGTCATTTCTAATACATAACAGTGGGGGTTTGTTTTGCTTTTCAATTACATAAATCAATTCAATCACATTACAAATCTTTTTCTTTACAAATGTCAGCTTTCAACTCAAAGCCATTTAAATGTTTGTTTTGGTAGGAAGCATGTGGCCACAAAGTGATGTAGCACTTAGGATAACATAGTAAAATAATATATAAACACGGATTCTGTAGAATATTAATGTGTTGTTGACACCTCAAATGTCTCTGTGATGTTCACACAATGATTTGAAATGCTTAATATGAGCATTTCTACTTTGGAAGGGGGACACAGGCGAAAGAAAAGCAGAGCCAGACACAACTGCAAGAGAAAATGCTGCTCAGCATCTTCGTGTGCACCAACACATACAGTACAATGGCTGTGGAATTCCCCGGAGTGGGGCTCACTGAGTTCCCAAATGATCCTGACACAAGTTCCAGACCTGCAGCTCTCTCGCTAGTACTGCAAGACACTAACACCGTCATAGAGGTAACGAAGTGTCTATTAAACTAGTGAGTGTTAGGAGACACATTAGAGAGTAAAAATGCAGTGCTTGAATAATGTTTCCTTTCTGAGTGAGAAGATGACCGCAGAAGGTCCTTCCCCAGCACGCCTCCCATGGCATCTCCTGCTCACTACTGCTCTCTTCGAAAAACAGGAATTCAAAATAATTATTCTTTAGCATCACTGAGAAGATTTCTGAGTCACCAGTCACAAGAGCACAGCCTGAGAACCCGGTAGTCAGCATTCTGAGTCTCAGTGCTTCCAGCATTAAGGCTGTATAAGGAGTAATTAAGGCTGTGTATTAAAGGAGTAGGTTAAATATAATAATAGTATAAAACCGGGCTGAAATTTCTTTCTAGTAATTTAGAGCAAGAGATAGGCCACATTAAATTAAATAGAACTCACCTGCCTATACCCCATGAGGTTTACCGAGTCTTCTAACTGAAAATTCTGTTGATGTCTTTGAAATCAGAATATTTTCCTCTTCTTTGCAACAATGACCCTCTGCCTTTCAATGATAATTTAACAGGAATAAACAGTCCCAAACGATGCCTATGCCTAGAAACAAAGAGTATCTCTTCTTTTACAGCACTGAGAGGTGGGAAGTCCCTTTTTAAATGAACTGAAGTGCTACTAGGATGTTAAGAGAACTAAAAAAACACTGTAGATATTGGTACTGGATTAGAAATAGTAAACAACTCTATTTCAAACCATTTCAAATCTGTGCATTGGCTGAATGCATTTATCTTATGACAGCCCTAGGGATTTACTAGGTATAAATCGCAACTTCAATAGTAGTGTCTGTCATATCCCCACAGAAATACAATAGCTGTAAACTTTATAAAAGCATTATGGGATCTGCTTTTCCAATACTAAGGATTTTGGGGTGTTATCTGAATGAGAGACATAGCAGAAATTAAGGTTATGAAAATACGAAAAAGTCAGCAGTACACTGGAGAAGCACATCATGTGCCTGCCTCTGGGGATCCTTTAAAAATCAAGAATGTTTCCAGCATTAACAAGGAACAGGAAAGATTGGTCTGATAAACAAGAGGTTCCTAATCCTCAGTAAAGAATTAGAGAGACTCCAGTGTACCTTGCTTTTAGTTTTAGAGACTTTGCTTTAGCATGTGTAAAATTGTAATATCAAAGCACCACTGAAAATAACATAGGAACTACAACTAATACATCTGCATTACGTATCTGCATTGCCTTCTCTAATATAATTTAAAAATCCAAGAAACATACTAACTTTTTTTTTCTCATTTGGGTAGTAAATAAGATGCTACATCTGACTCTCTGCTTGAAAGCAATGGGTTTAACCATCTAAATTGTTTATGCTTTATAGCATATACAATTGTTTATGCTTTATAGCATAAACAATTTTAGGAGTAATATCTGAAGAACTTATGATTTCTGATCTGCAGAATGTCTTTTATTGCAGCATCTCTAGAAACCCCAGGGATGAATTAGACAGAGTACACTTGTGTTTCACATAGGGGCAGTTTACAACATGAAAAATACATCTTGGGTTCTGTTTTTTGTACAGAATCCTGAGTTCATTAATTGCTGAAAACAAGTACCCTACTGCTAACTGATGGAAGTGTTGGCATGGAATCCTTATGGGGTGAAATCACCAAAACCACTATGGTGGAAATAATGAGATAAGCTCTAATGCAGTAGCGCACCATCCCTGAACTGTGGGTTGCTGGTCATTCCTATGGCATCAGAAAGAAGTGTCCAAAATAAAGCAACTTTTCCCTTTTGTACTGAAACTCTATTCATACATTATCACCTACAAGAAAGCAAACAAACAAAATGGAAGTGAAATGGAAGCAACAAAGTAATACTGGCTTACATTTATTCCTAGCTCTGTTGATAGACTGCTTGCACACTGAAGCACAAGAACTGGTACACTTTGCTGTGCTTTTATTCTGTTTCAAAACTCCAGCTGCTTGCACCTCCCATGTAATTAATCTTCTTGAAGTTCTCTAAATGTATAACTTAACATATAGATCTACTCATGCTCATCCTACCTACCCCGGTGAAAGCATATGCATACGTATAACATGCACTCAACTGATCTTGCATGCATATTGGTCGTGCTAATTAGGAAATTTATTGGCTTTTATTTCTCTGACAAAATACCTTTCCTTTATTCAGGGAAATATCTTTAAAAACATAAAAATTAAATACTGAAAATAATCCTTCTTTGTTTTTTGGTTTTTGGGTTTGTTTTTTTTTTTTTTTGTGGGGTTTTTTTTCCTTCTTGTTCTTTTGGATGAAGAGGAAAATGTCATCCTGAAATTTATTAATTTCCTCTACAGGGAAGACTTTGCCAAAATGCATGAAGGAAGGAAAACAATCTGACATAGGAACTACTTGTGCCAAAGTCCCCAGATCAATTACTGCAGAGAGAATTAAAGCCTTGAGATAACTACCCCCAAAACGCCAAGCCTCAGCCATTGAGTTACTGGTCCACCTCAGGTCTCTCAGGTCAAAATTTGTCCTTTTTCCTGCAGGTCAGCAATGCAGCCACGTAGCTATAAGATGAGCCTAAAGGGACCAGTGCAGCCCTTAACTATAGGAGACTGGTGACATTCTGCTTCCACAAGTACCTGTTGTGAAATGCAGTGTTCACAGAAAGCAGTGAATTCAGTGCGCATGACAGACTATGTTCAGAAGAGAATCTGCACTGGCACTAACTTAAATATCAGATTTTGTACTTTATACCAAGCATGCACATCAAGAGTGTAGAAATTAACATCTACTATAGCAAGTTTCAGTCACACAGAAATTGATACTGCAAGGTGAACAGGATGTGATCAGTTCGACAGATGTTCATATGCTTGTTACTTACATTGTAGTAAATTTCACAGATTCCTATAGAGAAAGAAGGTCTGCTTTCCCACAGAGGCTTATTGTAAAGATGTGTGAGAGACTGCTCATTTCCTACAGACATTATTGCCTAGCTGGATGGGGCAAATGGAGTGGATGGGAAGGAAAGAGGCAAAAAGGTTGTTCAAAGTAATTCTTCGGGTCAGATGAACAGTTGAGAAATCATTCAGAGACGTTTGTGTCCCTGTTCCCGGGGTGCTGATGCTCAGCTGGTGGCCACAGCTCGCATAGGGTGCTCGGGGAGGAGGCTCCTGCCCACTGCAGCCCACTGGCCTCCCCTGATCTCACAGGAGAGGTGAGCAGGGAGGTGGGACAGGCAGGAGGTTCGGCAGGACGAAGGAAGCATCCTCTGTGGGCAGCTGTCTGAGAGCAGGCAGCCAGCAGCTTCCCAGAGCCGCAGATAAGGCTTTCTATTAATCATATTACTGCAGAGGCTAAACCTGCCTGACCGATTGGAGAGATACCCTTCAGGGTAAAACTGTGGCAGTGTTTTACTTACACTTTGAAGTCTGACTGCCTTACAAGCCCTTAATGCACAATTGCAAGGTTTCAGTTTTCAGAACTTCTGCTGAAAGAACAGATTTTTAAAACAATCTTTTCTTCTCTTAAAGCAGAAAAGCTGCGATAGTAAAGCAACGTGAATGAAGCTCAGTAAACAGTTTTGATAAATATCTTAAATGTCTATACCTGGAAACTATATCTGTGCAACTGGAACCCTATTACACAATGGCATTACATAGCAAAATGACCCGTATAACATTTTGGTTACCTTCAACGTTCACCTTTGCAATTAACCTCATATGGTATATTAACCTCACAGGTGCTCAGGTGTAACAGCAGTCATGTCATCAGTTTTATTCCTTAGGAGAAATATATTAAGAGGGTGAAAATATCCTCTGAACTTCTATAGTAGAACTGAATTGCAATCCAGCAGAAATAGAGGTATATGAGAGTCTCCTGTATAGGTTTGCTTATACCACTGTCAGGCAATAAATAAAAATGGGAGGCTTAAAGGAAGAAAATATCTAATCACGTGTCAGATACTGAGGAATTTAATCTTGAAAATGAACATTGCTTTGAGTATCTGAATCCTTGCACAGACTGTAAAACTGCAAATGGCACTAGAAGAGAACAGGAGGAGGTTAAATGGAGTATTCATTCAGTCTCATTGTACAAGCACTTCCTTTTTGCATTTTCTTCATTGTTAGAAGTTAGTGGGAGATTCATTTTTTTGGTACTTTAAAAATTGACCAGGTAGAAATTTCAGAGAAGGAACTGGAGAAATGGCAGTGCTGACCCCCCCTGCCTGTACCTGCGATCTAGCACACTGCAGGGCTGCAGTAAGTTACAACTGCCAAAACCTCTAGGAAAAGAAGAGCATGGTACCATGGGCAGGTAAATCCCTTTCTGCTTCAGATGGTCTGACTTAGCAATTTTGTTTGCAATGACAGTAGAAGAAACACATCTTGATTAGAGCCACAGGTCCAGATGGCTGCATGGCGGGATTGGAGCTATATGGAAATGCAGAGTCTCCACTCAGACCTGCTACTTCGCAGTTTCCATGTTTTCCATTAGAAGCCATGTTCTTAAGGAAAACTAATTATAGTACTCAATGAAAATTGCATTTTGCTCTGAATGAGGTTCTACAATAGCATTTTCCAGTGGTTTAGTCCGTATTTTCTTTCCAGCAGTGAAAAATTCCTTAATCTTAATTGAATACAAGAATGCCAAGGTGTGAGCTGCTTTGAGCATGATTTGGTTTTCTCCCCCCCCAGTAATGTGGCTTTTGGGTTGAGAGCCTTATTCCTCCAGTAGCCATAAATCACAGATGTTTGCTGTGATTTACAAATAGGCATGTCTTAACAGTACACTGATTTTCTGACTAGAGACGGATTCCTGAATGAGGCTCTCTGAGCGAATGAATGAAGGTGTTCTTGCAGAAAGCTCTTCTCTATCTAAGCTAGTGCTGCAGGACCCAAGCCACAGCAACAGTTAAATGAACCTATTACTTGACCTGGACCAAAATATTAGGTCTACCTTCTGTAAACATGCCAGATTAAGCATAGGCACTTCAACAGTGCTGCTAATGTGCTTATCTTTAAGAACATTATATTAGAGTATTCAAAACACTGTTATACAGGAGAAGAGAATCATATTTGCAATGATTATAATAGATACCAGCAACTATTTCATGAGCTGATGGAAATTACTGTCATTTTAATATGCTCTTAAAAAAGAACATAGTTAAAAGTAAGTCTGAAAAATTTTTACATTAATTGAGAGATTCGATAAAGGGTTTATAAACTTAATCAGTTCATTTGTTAGGAAAAGTTAACATCATGTGCTTTGCTCATTTCATTGATTCCGTCACCCAGTGAGTAAGAATGTGATTCAGATGGCTAAATGTGGGTTTCTGATGCCATTTTAGTATCTGAGGTATCACTTGGAGCTGTCAGGTATGACTTAAGACCTACAGAACACTTGGACATTTCTAGGGTGCAGTTGCAGGCCAGATGGGATGCACTTGAAAGCTGAAAATAATCTTAGAAACTTATGTGTGGGGGCTGTAAGTCACTTCCATATCCTACTGGCATTGATCTTGTGTGTGTCATTGACAGAGCAAACACTTTTAAAAGAGAGGAGGGGTAAGTCATGAGGACCAGCAGTCCCATGTATGCAGTTTCCTATCAGTTTACCACTAGTGTAGTCAGAGACCAAACAGTCTTTTGTACAATTTTTCACCCCTCTGTCTAAAAATGCTTCACTAAAGAGAGGGAGATCAGTTTAACTGGCTAAAGCTCCCACTCTGGATAGCTACTTTGTACTTCAGAAATGATCACTGGTTGAGAGGTGCATCTATGTCATATCTTTATGTAGATACAAAGTTGTTCGAGAGCTTCCCAGAATTACCTGTGTGTCCTCAAACAGAATTTTCAGTCTTTTTTCTTTAAAACCAGTTTCTTATTCCTGTTAATCAGGTAATAAAAGGGACAGGCAATAGTGCCTGCTGAATCTGTAGCTGGATCTCATGGTTCTTACATGATGTAGCATTATCATGTATACAAGGATACAAGGAAATATGAAATCAGATGACAACATTTTTTCTAGGTACCTATTAAAAATATATATAATTGATTTGAGGCCCCAATTTGATACTTCTTTGGCTGGCAAGAACATCAGTGATGAAACCAACACATTCTGAAAACAACACAATTTGCCTTTTTGTTTGTTTGTTATTGCAAAGATCAAACCAAACCTAAATGCCTACCTGTGTCCTCAAGTGGGAGAGACCTACTTTCAACTCACTGCTTCAATGAATATTTAATCATTCTTATAAAATGGAAAACCTGCAAACTGGGAGACTGCAGGAGGGAAGAGGGTATCCCAAGGGTAACTGACAGTCTGTTGTTCAGACCGCTTTACTAGGAGACCTTAAGCTGGTACTTTTTGTTTTAAAAGTTTTTTTTTCAAAACATTCCTGGCTCTATTAATTGCATCTACTTGTGTGTAATTCCCAAAGAATCTGTATATTGTGATCTCAGGTGATTTTACCAGTTGTTCACTCTTCACAGATCTTTTCTTGTATGCTTTACTAAATAATCCCCACTTTCTTTTCTTGTTAAAGTTTGAAGGGATTTGGGTTTGTTTTGGGTTTTTTTCCCATTCCTTTGCTCTTAACAGTGAAGGATGAGGAGAGAATATTGTCATTCTCCTTTAAAAAAAAAAAAGAAAAAGTAACAGTGCAGCCCTGAAGGACAGGTCCATTACAAAGAACTACATCCCTTCACCTTATTTCATGGTATTGCTATCTGTAGCTTCCTTCCTCTGCAGGCTTTGGACGAGGGGCTTCCATGTATCCATCACAGAGCTCAGGGCAGGTGGGACTGGCTGTGTAAAGGTAACTGCCCAGGGAAGGCAGCATCACCCAGGGCTCCAGGTGAGCCTCCAGCAGCTCTCCCATGTTCTGGATTTAATGCTTGTTTTTCTAGATGCGGAGTCCTTGTCTTTAGCCATTGTGGTATTAGCTGTATCTCATTCTCTGGCATTCTCAAGTGTCTCCCATGATTTGACCTCATAGGAAGAGTAAACACTTGATATTAACTGAAACCCTCAGTTACTTGAAGGGTGAAATCCTGGTAGAAAGTGAATTTTCACCCTTGATGACAAAGCCAAATGAGGTCAGGCTGATACCACCTGCTGGAAGGTGCATTCATGATTTTTTTCCCCACCATCTCACAGTCACTGATACAAAGCAACAATATGCCAGATAGTTATAAATATCAGCTCCCAGTCATCTGTACTTTATGCTATTTTAAACTCTTCCACATGAGAAAATGGTTAAAAATAAAAATACAGCCTTTTTATTCTTCTCTAAATGTTCTGCTCAGTTCTTCATGCGAAGAGAATCACAGACCCGTCTATAAATATCTAACCCAGATCTACAATTGCTTCTTAAAAAGAGGGTGTTTGGTAGAAAATTGAATGAAATACAAAATGTCTTTTATTATATTTTTTATTACAGACCAGATGTGGCCTCTCAATTTACCCTCTATCATTTGGAGATGTACATTCACCAAGAACATTGCATGTGTGCATATAAATATTTTGATGTTGTCATGGTATAATAAAGGGTAATTGATTAGAAAAATCCTTCTGGGATTTTCCTCTAAAGAGCACATTTCTGTTTTAGCACTATTGTCTTCAAACTAGACATGTATGAATGCATCTGGTTTGATTGATCCCAAACAGAAAGCAACAGTAAACAGGAGAGGATTTGGCTTTTGGTCAATGAATAGCACTGGCAAATTGAGTGAAACTCGTGCAGCTAAGGGCTCCACTAAGCTGTGTATGAGATGTTGCACCTCAGCAGCCAAATGCTGCTCCCTTCAAACTGAAACCTACTCTGACACGCGAAACAAATGGCGAGCCGCCTCACAGGGAAAGGGGGAGCAGGAATCCAGTCAGATCAGCACAGTCCTCTCAGATCACTGTTTACTATTTCAGGGGGGAAACAGTGATGCAAACTATTCACTTTGAATACGTATTTGTGTGTGTTCTACCTATCCATGTACAAAGAACAGTAGAGTACTGAGCTGAAGACCTAGTTTTATATGGCTTTTGGCTCTGGCGTTTAATCACCTGTATATGCCATTTTGAAACATATTTCTCTTTAGATTCCTTTGGGAGCTTAGCTACATGTAGTGCAATCAGTGCATGCTGAAAGGCCCTAATTGGGAATGTCTGGATGCAGGACAAGGTGAGAGTGAAGAGAACTTGGACATATCTGCTGATTTATTTTTCAGGTGTGTGGGGTTTAACTCTGCCATTAATCAACAGCTCCCACATGGTGGTATTGAAACAGTAGCACCTAAACTTCTTCTAGAAGGACCTGTTCCACTACCTGCATACCACATGCCCGTAATTCCCTCACTATCAAAATGTGAGCTACAGTTAGGGGCCTCCCTCAAAACTGCAAGAACACAAGTGCTTTGTTGTATCAATTGGAAACACCAAACAGTGATGGAATCTGTAGGGAGAGTGTGAACAATGATCTTCCTACCTGGGATGATGCTAGCTGATGCTGCTATTTCTGCCAAAGTTGGTTGATGTGTGGAAGATGCTTTTTCTCACATAGAAAGTACTATACTGAAGATACATGTAATGTGACAGTTTCTATAGTAACTACTTGTTCTTTATGGAATCACAGATTAAACCTGTACACCTTGTTATTGTTCTTTCATCCTATTATCTAGACTACTCAGTTACCACAGATACAATTTTTTATTTGATTCCCTTGCCAACATAACTAGATCAGGGATTGATGTAATTGCAAGTAGAGAGTACATCTGAAAAACAAAACACGGCTAGAAGTTATAAACTGACCATCATCTGATCATGTATCTGAAGGGGGCCTATAGGGATGCTGGGAGGGACTCTTCATTAGGGACTGCAGTGATAGGACAAGGGGTAAGGGGTTCAAACTTAAACAGGGGAAGTTTAGATTGGATATGAGGAAGAAATTCTTTACTGTGAGGGTGGTGAGGCACTGGAATGGGTTGCCCAGGGAAGTTGTGAATGTTCCATCCCTGGTGGTGTTCAAGGCCAGGTTGGACAGAGCCTTGGGTGGCATGGTTTAGTGGGAGGTGTTCCTGCCCATGGCAGGGGATTGGAACTGGATGGTCTTAAGGTCCTTTCCAACCCTAACTATTCTATGATTCTATGTAAATGCACCAAAAGATGTCTGTGCATAGACACTGCAAGCTAAAAATTCAAAATAAAACTCTGGAGTTTATATTTTTTTTTTCTTTTTTAATTAAAGCAGGGTGAATTGGTGATTTATTACTATTTTGCTGGGAATTCATGCAAATTTTGTATACAACATTTCTTTTTTAAATGCTAGGTGTTTGCCAGAACAACTTTGCCAGTCTGGATATGCTGGCAAGCTCCTCTAGTGTGAACAAGACCTAAGGTTTATTATTTACAGAAAAATGTCCCTCACACAGTACACTGATTCATGGCTCTAATTTCTGTGCAAGAAAAATGATGTTGCTATATTGTGTTTTAATACTAAAATATTTCATAGTTATAATTCATCAATGCTGCAGCTCTGTTAATTACAGGAATCAGATATTTTTTGCACCGTATTATGTTTGCCTTACTGGGAGAAAATCCACCTGCATTCTGTGTCTGTGAGTCTCTATTGCCATCTCCAGCAGCACTGTATCACTAGCAAATTATCTTCATAAAATTAGCAGTGCAAGGAGAAATCACAGCTCTCTGCTCAGGGCAGCAGATTCAACAGTGCAACTGGTATTGCATGGCCAAAAGCAAAAAGGCAGTAAAGAAGTAGAATATAAATAGGGTCAATCCATTAATAAGATAAAAAGCAAATTAAACTCATTGCTACTTAAGAAACCTGTAGTAATTTACACATACACAAATGGAACAAACAGGAAAAGAGAAAGGCAGAAAGGGAAAAGCAGAAGAAAATACATGCACAGTACTGAAAGCATTCATTGATTGATGGAAAAAGTGGAATGCAAACAGCAGACACATTCCGTGTACCTAAACAGTCTTTTCCTCCCTTTACCCTTTATTGCATCATTCTAACACGTATGTGACTTGTTCCATCTACTTCAGCAGTCCCCTAAGATACGCATGGCGAAATTCATCATAAACCTCTTAATTCTGACAGAGCCACGAACCGCACCGCTGCGGAAAAACATGGAACCGCGGCACAAGCCCGAGGACACCGACGCACCGGCGGTGCCCAGCCCACACCCGCGCGGGCTCGCCG
>JAOEHX010050316.1:0-26660 GCA_025448015.1 Bolborhynchus lineola | reverse complement strand
GGTTCCCGGTAGCGCCGTTCAAAAATCCCGGCTTTTAAACCTGCCTTTTCTAGGGAGAAAATGAACAAGCGCAGGCTTTTGCTCCTGTCTGGGCTGCGCGGGTAGTGTCTGCGGTCGTGGTGTGTCTGCTCCCTGCGAATCACAGATGCTGATGTGAAAAAGGGCCGAAGCAGGGAGGAGAAGCGTCAGTGGATGCGAGCGTTTGGACTGATGGATTGAGGAGGTGGCGGCTGCCTGCCTGGTGCCGGGGAGGTGAGTGAAATGTTCCGTATTTCTTTCTTTCTTAAATCAGTTTCAAGATGAACATTTACCCCTCCATGTATTTCCAAAATAAAAAGGGACTTTTTTCTGCAACAAGCAAAAGATGTCATTTGGAAACAGTAAGCTATGTTTTTGCGGGATGAAAGACAAGATGAATGTCACTGTGAGGTAGAAATATTTTGCTGTGTGCAGAGAAAAAATAGTAAGGAGAGACAGGCTGCTGAGGCAGTGAAAATGACCTTCTCATGGGATACTGGCCTTCTATCAGATGCTGCTTCAGCTTGATCCCTTTTTCACAAAATTAAGCCATCTCCCTCTCCTAGCCTGGATTGTAACCCATTAATATCCAATACCTGAGCCTCACTAAGATCCGTTGTGTTCTCTTAATGATTCAGAAAGAGAATCCATTAGATTCTGCCTGTTGGGAGAAGAGGCTCCACGCTATGTAGCACCTCCTCCTCCCAGGGAAATGCAGGCGGGCTAATGTTTTGTCAGAAAAGACTCCTGGCTGCTGAATTTCTGTCATAAATCCTCCCTCTACGAGTCCCATCTGCTTGTAAGGATGAAAGGATGGGGGACTCTGTGGAGTCTGAATGCTCAACATCTTTGCGTGTGGCTGTGCGTGTGAAGGAATGAGGAGGTCTGGTGATATTAATCAATCCTCACCTGTGGATGGCTCCCAGCTGCAGTTGTGGTCCACAAGTTTTTTGGTATCTTTGTATTTGCATTTTGGGCAAGTGATTTGGGAACCTTCCTCAACCCTTCAGGGCAGCCAGGAGTGCTATGGACAAGTGCATGTCAGGTTAATTCCTGCTAAAGGTACTGATCTGAGCTGGTTTGGTTGTTTCACTGTAGAAGCTGTTTAATGTGTGTTCTTGTGGTACTCATTGTGGAAGCTATTGACCAATCTTGACAATGTTTTCCCTTCAGCATTTCTTTATGTGCTTTAACTGACACTCTTATACCCACAGCTTGATTCTTATTTTGGCTCCGTGTTTCAGACCATTGTGGATCACACCCTTTGGGTGGCCATCAGGGTTGTGTCTTGCAAAGGTTACAACTGCAGGTCAGGTAGATAAACATGGTCTGGTGAACATCTACTGATGGATCATGAAGGAGTCAAAAATGAGTGTGTAATTTGTACTCCTCAGGGGAAATTGTTTCTGACTTTATGGATGTAGACATTTGAAGTCTGAGCTGGTGGCTTACATGCTCTTTAAGAGAAACAGCAAGTAGGAGTTGCTCTTCTGCAGCAGGGCACATACTTGCTAGCCAAAGAGATACAGCTTACCTGAACAGGGAGCTTTTTGCCATTAACTTGGTTGTCCCCATCAAATCATTTAGTTGGAAGCTGTCATGCGAAAAGCACAGATCCCTGTCCTTGGATAGAGGACACTATTACATGATCGTCCTGTGTACAGAAGAATGAAGTTCCAGTCTTCAAGAAGCCAGTGACAGATGCAATCAAAAGAAAACATCTCAGTTATATGGCATATTTAGGAGAAAATCTCATGATCTCTCTCATTACCCAAGTACTGACTTGCAAAGAAGAATCTCACTTCTATGTGTATATGTACTGCCTATAAATAAAGAGTAGCAGATCAGTTCTGTGTAAGGCCATAGAGGTTTCATTCTGACAGTGGACCTTAAATAGAAGAATAAAGTCCGCGTGCTACATAAAGAATGTTACACCTCTGTCTGAGGATTATGTGCTTGTCACTAAATTGACCATTGGTGAACAGAGTTGAATGACTTTGGGAGGCACTACCTTGAATTGAGGGAGCCTCCACAGCAGCCCACTGTTTCAGCTACAGGCCTTGGCTTTGAACTTATCTATGATAATCCAGAAATAACTAGCCAGGTAGCTCTGAAGGACTGAAGTGGAAGTGTTCTGGTTGTCTCAGTTTGGATTACATGTTGATGGAATAAGGTACCTTACATTTTAAGAAACCTAGACAGAACCATAAACCAAAAATATTCTGCTTCTCGTTAAGGGATCTACCTGCTAAGTGGTGGGGAAAGGGTAAGTAGCGGGGTAAGAATAACAGAAAATTCAGTAGACAATAACGGTTTAAATCCTTAAATGGTGAAGTCAGCTATTCCTCTCCAGCCTAAGCAGATAAGGATTGTGACAGCAGATAGAGTCCTGGTTGATGCACAGTGGTGAGGCAGGAGAGGGGAATGATGCCTTTTTTTCTCTCCCCCTCCATGAATTAAAGAAAAATACTCTTAACTGCTTTTTGTTAAATCACAATAATTCCACTTATTTCAGAAGAGAATCTCCAGATTATGAGAATTGAATATGACTATTTCTGCGTAAAGCATTGGTCCTGCTTTCACAGGAGTCATTGGAAGCTTTGTCACTAATTTCCATGGGAGAAAGCCTAGGTTCAATATGAGCCCGCATAGTTGCACCGATGAGGTTCTCCCATGCCCTCTAGGAACAACAATGTTGAACAGTTTTATAGCTGATTTTAGTGAGGTCACAGTCTCAGCGACAGATTCAGTGACTCTCTACTAACATCACAGACTCTAATTTGTAAATTATCAGGGATTTCAGTGGCATTTTTTTTACTGTGAAAATTGTAGTGTTATTTCCCCAAATGCTGTTAAGGTTGATGTAGCCTACTGTCAGCAGAACCAGCTTATTACCCAAGGGTTTAGCTGTTTTATCTATGAGAACTTTAAAACCAAAACCTTTCAGAATGAAAATATTGGCATACTTACATACAATTGCATTATTTATACTGGGTGAGAAAAAGTGGCCTATTTTTATTAAAATTAAAAGGCTAGGTTTTGTTCCTGGTCCTCCCCAAATGCTCCAGAATAAATCCACATCCATTAAGAGTTACAACAGATTCCCTTCAGTCTACTTGAGAGGAAAATTTGACTTACATTATGTATGTTCTATTAAAACTCATGTTTTTATTAAACTTTCCAGAATCCAAGACTGCTGACTAAGAAGTCCAAATTTCAACTACCATATTGATGAAAGAATAATCACAAAAGGGAAAACCTGGACTGATCCAAAACAACCAAAGTTGATTCCCTTCTCAAGTCCCGTGGTCTTTTGAGGTATGTGGAATACACACCTTGACAAAGAAGGGCTAAATGAAGCTTTTATTTATTCTGCTATTAAATCTGGAATTGATACGCATTAGTAATTTAAGTTCTTTTAGCTTTAGACCACTGTAATCTAGGGCAGAATTTAACTCTTGAAAGCTGCAGAGAAAATACTCTTCTCTCAACTGTTGTTTTTCACTAACATTGAAGGGCACTGGTAAAGTGGGGTGAAAGGAAAGATTATTGGTGTGGGCCGTCATTTCCATGTTACCTAGACTTCAAACATTTTTTACTACTATATACAGTTGAGATCACAGCTAACAAACACTTGGCAAAATCTCACAAGGCAACAGTTTTCCATGTGTTTTTCTGTTTCTGTGGCTCAACAGCAACTCAGCTGTCCCCAGATTTCCATGTTATTATTTAGTATTGGACATTCAATGTATCATTAGAGAACACAGTTTTACCTGACAAATCCTGTTTTCCTCTGCCTTTGTTTTTTCTTTAAGCCCCTTGTACCAGAGGGCTGTTTCTCCTCTGTATTGCTAAGTCATCACAACAAAAGAGAAGTGTGATAACATTTCCAGACAATTCTATGTTCCAGGAATAGCCTGTGAAATTACCAGTGATCTGGCAATGTTGGCCGGTAGAAAACCACAAAGAGTCAAATCTGAAAACCTGAACCCAAATTGTAAGTATTCGTTTTGCCCACATATGTGAATGATAATGACCAGAAAGTGAATAATGATTTCCTAGCAACTATAACTTGTTAATCCAATTTTTTTTATAGTAGATTAATTAAATAGTAATTTCCTGCATTTGGCAGTTGGGAGGAATTATTCTCTTCACTTTTAGATACTTATAAGATGGACATGTACCTGTGGAGTAGTTGTTAAGGCTTCCTTATAATTGATGGAGAGGAAAAGAGTTTCCTGCAATGTAATTAATCAGATAGGATTTGACCACTATCTTAGTCTGAGATGCACTGACCTCTGGAAATTACTATTTCTCTCCACTGCCTACAAAGGAAGCATGGAGTGACTAGCTCAGAGGTAACCACCTACGTGAATATGCTAAATCTGGACAGATGAATATCTCTTACTGTTTATATTGTAATGTTTAACTGATCTTAACTAACTAATTATGAAGATATTTTCATGGTTCACCATAAATATTTGTAAGCAGTAATACAGTTGCTATCCCCTGCCTACTAACTCTTGTTTTCTGTGATAGGAAATAGGCTAGCTGGCTTCTGCCTCTCACTGTATCCTAACAGTGCTATTGGAAAGTAGAGGAAGGACTTTACTAAAACAGTACAAATAATCCAAACCTTTTATCCAGTTTTTCCTCACACTACAAGCAGTATTATAGCATACTTTTCCAGTGTGTTTCTGCCCTTATTTTGTGTGCCTGCTTTCTATATTTTTAAAGCTCATCAAGACGATGTGGGATAACTACCTTTATCTTCACAAAGCGCATCAACGCAAATACAATTAGGCAGCACATCAAGTGTTGATGCACAAAGACAGTTGACACAGTTGTGTTGTGGAAGGAAAAAACAATTCAACTGAATTGTAATCAATTCAGATGAATGTGTCATGGCATAGTAACAAGAACACAGCTGGATGTCTAGCTCTCAGAGGGCTTGCTGTTTAGATGGGCTATGCACCTTGGTATTACACTTTTTCCTTTAAAAGACAAGTATCTGTATGATTCAAAAGGATATTCAGGTATCATCAAAGGGAACACCTTTCTGAAAATAACACACTTTGAGTTATCAGGTTGGCTTTTTTTAAATAAAAAGTTTCTCCTCTGGATATTTACTAGGCCAAGTCATATAATCCAAATATTTGGAATGTATTAACAAAATATTTCATTTGGATATGTAATACACATTCGTACATATATAAAATCCATCAGTAAATTCAGACGTATGACACTAACCAAATCCATTCCAAACTAGCATATAGCAGAATAAACACTCCTGCACTGGAACATCTCTCTGTACTGCCATCAATTTGGTAGTTTTCCACAAAATACCTTTGTGGCAACTGGGTCTTGGCAGGAAGCTTTTCTTGCAACATGCCTTTCTGTGTCTGGCCTTTTAAATTTGGCAAAGCCAGGGTGCTATAGTAGAAGCCATTTTGTAACAGGCAGATACTTATATATTCTTACAATTGCTAAGAACCTATCGAGCTTGAGCTTTCATTTTGTATTGCTCAGTAATAGTAGAATCTCACCTAATCAGTCATTTCAGAGACATGTTTTTAACCTCTTTTTCAATCCATTTATGTCCATGAGCAGATAAACTTACCTTAATTTGTAATGCAGTGACATTTATGTTGGTATTTGAAATTTGAAGGCTAGCCTACTTCAAATTTGAACAACTGTTCTATTATCATATTGTTTCTGCTCCCTGACTAGATGTGCATAAGTCCTCTGATTATGTTTCCTGCTGTGTATGTTCCCAAAAGCAAATCTGAACTTTGCCTCATGACGGTGATTACATAGGTGTGTCAAGTTTGCTTTTTGCAAGTGTGTTCACATAAAGAGACAGAATGCTGAAGCCTTCATGTAATGTTTTTTAAGTGGCAGGAACAAATTCTTGGCTACTAATTTCCACAACATATTAATTCCAGGGATTAGTAGTTGTTGGTTTTAACATGGCAGGACTTTAGGCTGAGGCATATATCAGTGCATCTTATTATATCAGTATGATATTCTTTGATTTCACAGGTCAAGTGAATACATAGTGGTCTAAACAAATTGAAATATCAGGTATTGACATCAAGAGATAGTAATCTGTGACTTTTAACACTGCAAATTACAGTTCTCCATTTTTGCCAAGAGGACTGGTTGTTCACTGCAGTCCTGAACAGTGCAATTCTATGTAATAGAAGTTAATACATAAAGTGATAACCTACCGAGTAGGCAGAGAACTGAATTACTGGGTCTGTCACAGTCCTGTTCGCTACCAGTGCCTTGTTTGTGATGAGAGAAGCTTCTCTCCCTGTTGTAGTGTTGGCTTAGCAACTCTACTCTTTTTCCCACTTCTGCAGTCAAGGAAACCAAGAACAGCCACTGATATTGTGACCTCTTGGGATCCTACCTGAAAACTGGCTTAATTCATGATGTAATCCTGGCAGCTTCAACCTGGCTCTGTAATGAAGGCTTGATCACAAAAAACATTTCTTCTGATTCGGATATTAAGCTTCAGATCACCTGTTCAGGTCAAGACTACAGTTGTCTCAGTTTCTCTGTATTTTTGACTAATTCATTTTACTTTTCTAGTTGTGTCTTCTGATCCTGGAAAGCAGTGAATCCCAAGTAGAAAATACTGCAATATCCTAATTTGGAAATCATTTATTTGTAAAAATTGATCTGAAAGAAAGGGATGATGCCCATTATAGCAAAAGTATGTTTTAAAAGGGAAAGTTGGGCACACAGACACATGGAACTCTGGGGGGTACCTTCAAGTACTGTGGACTTAATTAACAAGTTACAGGAGAACTCCTCAGTGAACAGGACAGTTCCTTTTCTTCTTATGTTTTGGAGAAGTTCTACTAATAATACTGTCTTTGAGAGAATTTCAGTCAAGTGAAATTCAAGTGAGTACAATGACAGTGGGTACTTTCTCATGATCGTATAATCTACGTTGTTTCTATACTTTTCTACCAGTCTTTCTTAAGACTCAAATGGAAAAGGCTAACCAAGTAGAAGTTTATAGTACTCCACAAAGAAAGCCCTATGTGATGGACAAGCAATTAACAGTTACCCAGTATCACCTATAGGACTACCTTTGAAGTACAGGGAAAGACCCTGCTCAAGAAAATACCTGTCTTTAAATGTTGAAAAAGTAGGCTTAGTTCAGTTGGTATTATCAGGGCAGTGGCCAATTGAAAAATGCATGAATTCTTGTTCTTTTCTGCTGTTGGGAAAGCACAGATCATTGCCCATGGAGAACAAAAGAGTTCTCATTCCATACCTGGTCTGTAAGTCTGAACTAAAGAGTTTTTATTAGTCTAGAGACGCCTTCCTTGATTATTCAGAACAGGGTCACCCAAATGAGTTGACTGGAAACAACTGGATATAAGGAAGATACTTGGACATAAGGAAGATGTTTGGATATAAGGAAGAAGTTTTGGATATGAGGAAGAAATTCTTTACTGTTAGGGTGGTGAGGCACTGGAATGGGTTGCCCAGGGAAGTTGTCAATGCTCCATCCCTGGCAGTGTTCAAGGCCGGGTTGGACAGAGCCTTGGGTGACATGGTTTAGTGTGAGGTGTCCCTGCCCATGGCAGGGGGGTTGGAAATGGATGATTTTAAGGTCCTTTGCAACCCTAACTGTTCTATGAATCTATGATTCTGTGATTCTAACTGATGAGGTTGGTTGTCAGAATCAAGAATGGGAAAATTTGATTAAAATCCTGAAAGAAAGTAGGAACTGCTGCTGATGGTATGACTTGTTCTTCCTCACTGAAAATAACTCGGGTGTGAAAGAAGAGACACTTTCCTTCTTGCTGTCAAGTTACTGAATAACATTTTCTCTTGATCACAACTAATAAAAGTGGCACTTCAAATGTACCACCTTATATGGGCAGCAAAATATTATAGAATGACACTAGAAATCTTAATTATTTCAAAAAGTGGGGTTTTTGTAATAAAACTTGAACCTGCTTTGTCTGTGTTTGCATTTGGTTTCTGTGTGTCAGAGTAAATGATACTTGGAATGCGCACAGTCCCCAGAAATTAACCTGGTTTCATCTACTTTATGGTGAAATATGAAAACATTAGCAAGGAGAATTTTGAATGTATTATTATCTTGGCAAAATACAGTATTTAGATGTCTTTGTACCCTATCTTATTCTTGGTATTTTATTTGTCCCAATATAGGTAATCTGTGATGAATCAAAGCTGTCTATATCACTGTAACTTTGGGTTTTGGGTACTTTAAGTTTTCATGAACTATCCATTGAGAACTTTTCATAAAATTTATCAAAAGCTTATATAGACAACTCTGTTGAAGAAAACAGTAGTGCTTGTAAACCTTTTTTCAAAGGAGGCCAGATGGAATGCTGCCAATCTGTGCAGCACTGCTATGAGATATGATGTGCAAATGGAATTTTTCTTAGACATGTTGTTTGTTATCTGATTTTACCTGTGTTGTGAAGATTTATATTTGATGGAGTTATATAGGCTGAGTTACACAAACTGTTGGCTTTATTTCTCCTGAACTATTTGGTACAAAATATACTTTGGGTGGAGAAGACTGTGAGTAAAGGTGTGTATCAGTGGCCTTGCATCTCAGTGAGATTGCTGCCAGCTGGAAGAAATTGAAACAAAATTCAAATTGCTTGAAGGTGGGTTGGGTTAAAGGCTAAGTCAGCTCTGAGCATTTTTACTATTGCCTTTGTATTGTGCTTTTGGTAGAAGTGGGAAGAGATCTTATCAAGCATCTTTCTTGAGCTGAGAGGTAAGACATTTCAGGTACCTTGTTTTATGGAATGTGTGTAGCTTTCTGGGTTGATTTTAGATAATGATCCATTTTTTTACTACTAAGATGTATCCCCTGGGAAACTTTCAAACCTTGCAACAATGAAGATGCAGAAGCTGTTTATAAGTCACAGGCAGCATTAGGAGGCAGTAACCCTTGTCATCTTTTGAAAGTTACAATACTAAATCTAATACCTCAATTTAGAAGTCTTGAGGTATGCTGTAAATGAACCAAAACATAACAAACCCCATGCTTTTAAGTATGGTTATCCTGGAAGGCTACAAGCAGTTGCCAGGCAAGAAATGGTATTACCCAGTGGTAACTGAGAACAGATAACTGAAAATGCAGCCCCCCTCAACCCTGCTTGCACAGTACTCTGAGTGGTCTCAGAGCTGTCCTTGTCCTCTTTTAATAAAGTTCTCAAGATCATTGTTCTGCTATGCACTGTGGATACTTGCCCTTACCTGGTAGATCTGCTTTGCGAGTTTAGGGTAAATTTGGAAGCTGGATCCATACGGCTGCAAGAGCTTTGGCACTGTTTCGACCTAATATGCCTTGCTGAGAAATCCGTGTATGACCTTTCCAATGAGGTATGGATGCATTCTGAGTAACCTCTGGTGTATGTATTGTTTTGTATCCCAGATGTGTGCTCCTTTCTCATAATTGTATCAACAGCAGCTTTTTAGTGAGCAAAAAGAAATAAAATAGTAAGTCATCAGCTTTTTCCCTGCATGTCTCGTGTGTGTGAAATGCAGAATGCAAACTAGAATAGTTAGGAATCCATGGCTTCTTATTAATGATAGAATTTCAGCTTTTTGTGCCATCTTAATAGTAGGATACAGTGTTACCATAAGTAACTTTTTCTGGTAATATGAGAAATGAATAACTAAGGATTCATTGCTGAATAATGAATAAACTAGAGGCTCGATTAGCACCTTTCAGCTTTAAGATAATTTTAGTGCCACAGCTATTTGAGTCAAGAAGAGATGTCACTGAGAGTAAAAAGAACAAAGGAGCAACCATTTGAAATGCTGCTGTTAAACTTGTACTGTGTGGTTATTGTCATACATTTGTCTGGTTTGTGAAACACATAAGCTGTTAGGCTTGCCACATGCAGGAAAGACCTGCAAAACTTGTTTTTGCTACTATTAACAGTAGCAGTGGATCGTGTATATGCTATCATGAATTAACCTATCTGTTCTCAATATCTGTTGGAGGACCCTGCTTCTAACAAAATGAATGAAATGAGAAGGGTCACAAAACGGTACCTTAAAGAGAACAGATAGTTCTACCTGAGGTGTGATACAAAAGGGAAATTCTTCTGACCTCATCACAGACACATGTACAATAGGACAGATTTGCAGACTGCATTTAAGGTCTAAAGAACCAGCAAAAATGCTGTCACAGGTTTCAGAAAAATAGAGAAATTGTGGCTGCACAGTTAGGGAGACCTGCAGGGAATAAAGTTTGTAATTGGGGGAAAAAAACCTGAATCCTGAAAATGTCCTTACATGAAACATAAACTTGCATAGGAGTAGTAGTTACCTCCTCCCCCTCTCTCTCCGCATACACACGTATGCACACAGAAGTACCAACAGTGTTAATAGAACACCAAAAGATTCATCAGTGTGTGTTACAAAATCTGGAGCTACAACAGAATAACTGTGGTAGTAGTACAGTTACCAATGCACAGCTGAAAAACAACAAATTTAATAATATTTTTTCTGTATCTTTTTGGTTCATCTCTAAGAACAAAACTAAATCAATTTATCATTTATATGTGCCAAGTTTGGAGAAAAATAACTAATTACAAACTACCCTGAGGCTGAAAAATTACAACTTTGCCCATTCAAACCTAAACTGAGGTGTTTGAATGTTACTGTAAATACCCAGGGTAAAAATCCATGCAAGCTTCTTCAAAAGATGAGCTTACATTTAGCAGCTTGTTTTGTTACCTTTACATTTTTAAAACAACAAATGCTAACTAGTATAAAATACTGAATGTCTTTGTTTTGGACAAAAGTCTGTTCTTAGTATATGAAAGTGATCAATGGTGCTGAGAATCTGCACAGCGTGATGAACATGTGAGGCCATCCTGACTAGCTTTTGTCATAGTATGACTCAATCTACGTGGTCAAAATTTGGATTCTGTTTTTACCAGGTTGACTAGACCTATGGACAAATATACATAGTGAATGCCAACAGACTCCAGGCTTGGAATATGTGCATGTAGGGAAGAAATGAATCTTAAAGTGCAGTGATACTAATCATGCTTCAGTATCCACTACTAATACAGCACTGATGAGATCACATAACATGGAGAGCTGAAAGGTACACTATTCAGCTTCATATCCTCACAAAGGTTTTCATTCACTTACAAGAAGAGTATGAATCGCACACTAAATACGGAATTTTCCTCGGTAAACCTGTCTGTGGTGCTGGCAGTTAGGTATCCTGCTTGCAGTGTTTTAAAATACATTATGTTTATTTACATCCTGTTCAAAACTGGTCAGGTGCATTTCAAAGCCCACTGAAGTCAACTGAAACACTTACTGTAAATGGATCACAACCATGGCACTTGAGAGGGTTTTTTCTTATTTTTCCCTTAAACAATGGCAGTGAGATTTATTTTGTTGAGGAAGAACCATGAGTATTCTCACCCTGAAGTGTCACTTACAGTAGGCTGCTGTTTCACCACAACTAAAGTTTCCTGAGCTCAGATTGTAACCTCATTTAGTGCCATGTGGAAATGTTCTTCATCTTGGTGAAAAACCAAGGTGGAATAAGAGGAAAAACCTAACATTTAAGAAATGTGAACTCTCCAGAGCATAAGTGGTGAAAAACACACTGAGAATATTGCTAGAGATGCTTGTACTGCTGCTCCGACAGTGTTCTCTGGGTAAATTAGGCCTTCAGTCCTTTTAGAAAGTCAAACCTGTACCTCCTCCTACTTCATATGAAAGCAACTTGCTTTTTAAAAGGTGTTTTAAAGTCTGATGAAAGGAATTTAGCCATTTCAGTGTTCTGTAAGATTCGTTGTATGTTCAACATAACAAGCTTCTCATAATCTCTAGTTAGGAGCCTCCAAGAAGCAACTCAGATCTTGCTGGCTGGTGGTGGTGGGTGTGTAACTGCAGTAACTGCAGCTGCAGCATAAGAGAGGTGTGATCTTCCCTCCGGAGACAAGGAATTGGAAAAGAGAGGCTGAAGAGAAATCCTAGTAGCTGCTAAACTTTGAAAAGGATTTTAGGTTCTTTATGGTGGCAGCAACTTGCAACTTGTGTTTGTTTTGGTTGGTTTTGGTGGTCATTTGGTTTAGTTGGTTGGTTTTTGAGGGGGGTATTGATAGAGGGGAAAATGGTAGCTAAAAAGTTGATGCATTGGGATACTGAGGCCTTTTGCTTTATTGTGAATGAAAGAGCTTTTGAAACCAGGAGCTAATTAGCTATTGTACAATTCTGTACTTAAATGTTTCTGTTTGCAGAATTAGTGAAGTAGAAGTATATCTGTTTTTTTTTGATTGGGCCTCTAAAAATTATATATCAAGACCAGAACATCAAATAACTTCTTTATGTTCATCTTATTAACAAAAAAGTTCCTTTGAATTAGTGAGTAACTACGACAATGGCTCAGCCAGCTGAGATGTACCTGCTGAAGCTCTTACATGCTGCAGGATCGTAAGACTGTCAAAGCTTCTGAATTTCATAAAGGAATAAGAATGAGACCAGGCGTAGGCTGCAGCTGTTATCTGTGCTTGGTAGCATACAAGTCCTCTCCCATGAGTCACACTTCAGAGAACACTGTGGATTCTGTTTAGCCTCTTGGGATTTTTTTTTCCTTAGTATTTTTTCTCCTCCCCTGGGCTGCAGTCTAATACTTCGTGCACTCCTCATCTCCCTTTCTATGCATAAACTCATGTTTAATATGAGTTGTTAAGGTGAAATCTAGGAAATCCACAGTTCTGATGTAGATACCTTCTGACACAGTTCATATGATTAATTTCAAAGGTGGCCCAAGGCTGGAAATTGCTCTCTAGCCTACCTACCAAAGTCATCCCCAGTAACAGCCCTGCCTCTTAAGCTGTTATCCACACTCTTCCTTTCTTTCTTTCATACTAGGAACAGCATTTTAATCCATGTTTATGTCTTGTTTGAGGCTGATAAACCTGACAAACCTGATGAAGATTCTTTGTTGTTCCCAAAATTAGGCCTTCATGAGAATTATTTGCTTTATTCTTTCACAGTACTGCTTTCCTCTCCTACTCTTTTCTGTTTTGACCAGCTCTTTAATGGTCTTTTTGCATCATGTTGCTCCTTCCCCTCATGCCTTTTTTGAGCTTCTGTCTCTGAACTCCCTTAGGCTGTTCTCTGTTCTCACAAATCTATATTCCTTTTCTGACTTTACCTCATGTTGATAACTCGCTGTTCTCGCATACTCATTCAACCTGTGTCTGTTTTTCTGTTTTTCCATTCACCAAGGTTCTTTTGATTTGTTCTGAGAAACATTACTCATTCTTTGTTGCTTAGTTCCCAACTTTAACTATTACATCACCAGTCCATTCCTCCTATGCTCTCACTCAGCTTTTCTGTGAATTCAGTGTTCATCACTTCTAGTTAAATGATTTCCCATATTTTACTTTGGTCTTTCAAAACCTTTTGCTCTGCCTCTCATTGCAAGGTTTGTCTTGCCAGCTTCCAGGCCTGATTCGCTCTCAGCAATATCTTTTCTCTAGCAAAACCATTCTGGTGGAAATCTGATGACCTAGATGACTTCTTCCATCATGGATTTACACCCCTCCCACCCCAATGTAATTAAATTCCATATGTGCAGACTCATCTTTACAGCTGAGTCAATCCTTTCCCACTGGCATTTTTTCTTCTTTATGTAGATTTCTGCCAATGTGATCTAGTAAGATGTGTCCATCTGCTCTCCTCAGCTCATCTTTCCTTCCTCTATTGCTATCCTTTCCATCTTGTTTTCATGAACACAGAAGTTTCTCAGTTCCTGTATTTATATACTGTTTCATTTACCCTAGAAATCTTGCTTAGCTTCTGTGATTTTTGCCTCTCCTCTGGTTCTTTCCCTTAAGAAAAAGCATAAGCAGAACTGCTGTGATTTATTTCTGTAAAGAGTCTCCAGGATGCTTTCATCACAGATAAAACATGATCACAGATAAAATTTGTCTATTGTTTCCATGGTTCCCATTTACCAGAGTATCTTTTCCTTGCCTCTTGTTTGGCCTCAAGCTCCAATCTCTGAATCTTCACTGTCTGCTTTTCCCTATTACATTAATCAGACTTCTTTTCTCCAGAACACTGCTGTCTGTACCCAGGCTCTCAGATTCTTACTACAGAGATACTGATGTTGACCTCTGATTAGTTTAAACCTGTCACTGAAACAGTCTAAACCAAGCATGTTTTTGCTCTGTTATGTGACCTTTTATGCACAGGAAGAGAAACTTCCTTTTACAAGGCTACATTGTTATCCTGTTTCAAATCCTTCTTTAACTTTCTTTTGCTATGATAACTACCAAAATTTCCTTATGCTTTCATAAGGTATTGTGTGCAATAAAGTTGAATGAGTGACAGGAAATTTAACATTAAATTCTTAACCAAACCTCATGTTTACTAGCTTTTCTACACAATCATCTCCTTAATTGCAGTAAGACCCATGGAAGGGCAGCCCTGTGGTATGTGAGTCTTAGCTCACGAACACCCAACTTAAGAACTATAGTAACACCAATGATAAAAGCTAAACAGCAAGTCTAAAAAAGACATAACCTGCCCTGCTGTCATCACCTGAGGTGCTTACAAAACACTGAGCGGGTTCTGCATTTTGTTTCTTGCTTTCTGCCAGGATTTTCTGCATACCCACTGTAATATTATTGTAATACTTCATTCTTTATGGAAGTCTGAAGGTCACCTCTAAAATGACTGCTGTGGTGGATCCTGGTCTTAGTTAAAGCACTATGAAGCACAGGCAAATCCATATGCAGTCACTGATACTACCCTGGATTTTCAGCAACACAACTCAAAATAGAACTGTTGTATTTTTGGCTGTGTTCAAGAATCAGTCAGTATTATGTACTGGTTGTGTTGATGCTGCTTCTCGCTGTTTCACACTAGTTTGTGGTTGTGCTAAAGCAGGTCATGATTTAAATATCTACCAAGTATTTGGGTATTAATGCTTTACAGGATTTGTGTTTCCAACTTCCTAAAGTAAGTGGGGTGTGCATAGTTAAAAGGAAAAGAACTAATAAGTTCCTGTATTCTGCTGTGGTCTGGATCTCACCTGAGCTGGTGCAAATTTTAATGTCACTAACTAAAGCTCAAAATCTAGCTTTCTAAAAGCATGGGTTGAATGCTCCATTTATAAGGAATTCTTTATTTTCACTATAGGTTCTTATATTTCCCTAAAACTTGGATCAACTGCATATGATAAATTTTGACTGGGGGATATACTCAGCTAATGGAAACCACTAACTAGCCTAAGTGGTATTTCAATACTGCTAAAATATGTTGGGTGCATTCCAAACAACAGGAGAGGATGTGATTTTTAAACCTATGAATATAATATCTTACTGCAGAAAATTATTCTGTTACATCTATATTACATAGATAGGTCTATGACTACATGTAACAGGAACTAGTAGTTAACTCTGGGTTCTCCGCTATTTACTTGTAAACATTTCTTCTTCCATGTATCCTTAGGTGGACCAGCCAAGTTCAATTGCACTTGTCTAGCAAGTACTTTCTTAAAATGGAATCTTTCTCTACTCTGTCTAAGCCTAAAATCTTCCAAAGTATCCAGCTGAATTTCCTGTTTTGTGGGACTGGCAGATGCATACCCATACCATAAAGCTCTTCTGTTGAATTTCGCATCCTTGGCTCAAAGTTTGCAGATACAGCAATAGAGTTCTCAATTTCCTTTAGCCTGGGTGAACCATTTAGTTTTGCCCAAGCACTCAGACATTATTCAGGGATGGATATCTGCTGGAGAGATTTTCAACGTAAGTACTTTCCCAAGGCTTTAAGCAATGGAAAACAGCAACATCAATAATATTGTCAGCCAACTGCAACAACAAGTTGTACTATCAACTAGGAGGTTGCCTTAGGGAAAAAATTCATCCTTGCTTCCTCTTATTTCAGATTTCAGTGACTGTCTGAAGGGAATGTTGGTAATGTCTCTGGCCGGATTTGTTTTAAAACAACTTTTTTTCTGTAATAAATGGACTTTAATCGCTATACATGAAAGGATTTCAACCTTGCATTTATTCTGCATGCATATCTGGAACTCTCTGGATGCTTTCCTAGATTCTAAAATCTGAACCGATTTTCCCATTCCTTATTAGCCTCAGTTCTGCTCCAAAAAAGAGGAAAAAAAACAGAAGAAAAGCCTGCTTAGTGGGATACTTGAGTTCTTCTTCAGTGAAGTACCTTGGGTATTTCCTGCTGCATCCTACTCCCTCATGTCATCTTACCCTTTTTTAATAGTGTAAGAAGTGATTGAAAGTTTAAACCTGCAGAAATAAGGTTTTGTTAAACTACTGGAATTCCCTGTGGATGTGTCTAATTGCTACAAACGGATGACATTAGATTAGCTTATACCTAGTCTGATGTGTGCTGTGCTACCTCTTGCTAGATTTGCTTGTATTTGCTTTTACATGGGTACATGCTCAAACAGGCAGGCTCACCACCTCTAAACTTTCATGTAAATAGAGAAATAAGTGATCAGAATCAGTAATCTGGGAAAATATAGCTTGGAAATGGTTTTGGCTTCTTCCTCTGGTAGCATAAGTTCTATATTACTGAATAGCACATCAGTCCTGAATCAAGCGAAGTTGCTGGCACTGTAGCTAGAACTGTTGTGGAAAGTTTGCTGCAACCTTTTGAACTTCACTTTACTTTCTTAAAGTAGGTACTACTGGGGAGAATTTATGCTTATCGTCTGGCTACTAGGATGGAAATTTTGTACAAAGCTGCACAAGATTGGACTCTTAACACTCTGTGTGTGCATGTCGGGGTGATGAAGCTCAATTATTAGGCTACTAGTACTGCTTGCTTTTGAGGGAGAATATAGCTTTGTGCCTACGATGCCAGCTGAAATTCCTGCTGTTAGCAGCGCAGCTTACGTGCAGCCTACATTGACTATGATAGTAACAGCCCTCAGCTTTTTTCTGAGCTTAGAAGCCAGCTCCTTTCAATAAGATCTTGGAGGGGGGAACATCTTTCAAGGCATGCCATGACAGTGTGCCAGTAGCTAATGCAACAAGATACAGTACTTGGTTCCTTCCTTAGCAAAATTTGCACAAACGAGCCGTGGTGCTGTAGTGCCATTCTCCTTCCCTGCCCTCACTGTTACTTGGGAACATGCTGAGCAAGGGGATAAGTGTTTATGATTACAAACACAGAGATCAGTTTGAAGAAGACAAAAGTGATGGGTAGGGACAAAGAGCAAGACTAGATATGAAACAGCAATAATGACTGGTTTTGTTTGCTATAAAAGTATGGACAGAAGAATGTTATATAATAAACCGGTGTAGGATTTTTCTCAAATATTCTTCCCACTCTAAAAATTGTTTTGGCATTACATCTTTGGTAATTGAAATAGACCCCTGTAAGCTCAGGATTTGGGGCATGTTAATTTTATGCTGTGTAAAGAACTACCCATTTCGATCATTACAAGATAGCCCATACACAACATCAGATTAAACAAATATATTAACATTTTGAGCAGCTTCAATTGTCAGGAGAAGGCAGGTGTATTAGGTTATATACACACAGAATCAGAATGGTTTTCATTGGAAGGGACCTTAAAGTCCATCCGGTTCCAACTCCCTGCCATGGACTGGGGCACCTTCCACCAGACCAGGTTGCTCTAAGCCCCGTCCACTCTGGCCTTGAACACTGCCAGGGATGGGGCAGCCGCAGCTTCTCTGGGCAACCTGTTCTACATATGCAGTGTAATCTGATCATTCAAAGAATGAGATTTTTTTGTTGTTTAAGTTTAGAGAGAAATGTGCACAGTGCAAGGAAGCAATAGGACTTTCCATTACGGTAACTGAAAATACTTTCATCTAATTAGGAACTTACAGCCATGAGACACTTCCATTTTTGATACAAAAACTGCTCTAAAAAAAATCTTCAGAAAAAATTCTAGACTGCTTTGTTTTCTGAGTATGTTCCAAGGAAAAGTAAACCTGGTGAGAGGAAGTTGATCTGTACAAACTGTTATGTTACTGCTACTGCATGCTACTGTCCTGGCTCCATAAAGTTATTCTTTTTCTTAACTTTAAAAAGCAGTGACTGTGAACACTTAGTGTATGTGGAAAAACTTAAATCAGTTTTCTTACTGTCGTGAACTATTGGGAAATAGTATCTATTACTCTGCTTCACAAAGCAATAATATAATTGCTCCATTGTATTCCTACTTGAAATAGTGATATCCAAATATGTTATAAAAATATGCAAAAGGAATGAATGACAAGCAGAATAATTGATAGGTAAACCACTGTGGGATGTGAATGATCCACCTGAACGTCTGTGGAAATGTGCAGTAGGAAGCAATAACAGAGTGTACAAGTGGTCTGAAAAGAGTTATTTTTTCTTGAAAGTGTCTTTCTACCAAACTGTCATAAGTGATTGCTGAAGCCAGTAACAGAAAGTTTAATAAAAATTCTATTTACATGGGAATAAAATCTCCAGATTTATCAGGAGTGCTGATGCATTTTGGGAGGAATATGTATCCTCTTGCTGCTTGTCTCTAGTGAGCCTTTTTGTTTTTTCAGGACGAAGCTTGACTAAAGAGAGGAGGGGGAATCCCAAATATGCTGCATGCAAAATTGTTCATCTTTAATCGCAGACATGCATAGAAAATTTCACAAAGAATTCAACCAGGTCTTAATGACATGACAGTAAATGTCATGTCATTAGATAATGATGAGGACTTAAATGTTCTGAACATGTCAGAATAAACATGATTAATGGAGCCAAATCTAATTTTTATGCAATGAAAACAAGAATTTAGCCTGATGTCTGATATAGTAATTCCATTCTCTCTGTGTGGCTGGAAAGCTACTCAGTAAGACACAGCTTCAACTTTTATTTTCCATATTCTGTGACCACTGGAAAAAGCCAGGTATTTGAATAAAGCATAACTCCTCGTTTTGGAGGGTTTTCCTTCCCACATCTTTTGATGTATTAAATCTGTGCTGATTACCCTTGTATGCTGTTATTTTAACTTTCTGCTGATTAATCTGTTCTTCATGTGCTAATGTGCAAAGGGAAAGATAAATGTAGCTGCTATTAAAACTCTTCTTGTAGAATTTTAGACCAGGTATTAGCATTTGGGGGAAAGGATTCAGATGTTTTTATATTTTAGGTATCCAAAGTGCTTACATTACAAGCCTGTTCATATATCATGGTCCATACTGGCAAAGATAACAGATAAGCACTCCATACTGCCATGTAGATGTGACTTGATGTACTGACTGGATAACTAGTTCAGAACAACTGTTGTGGTTAGTTTTTGGAACTGACCACTGCAGAAATCCTGTTCTAGTTAATTAACTTCATGCCTGTGGATTTGGGGTGGCTTTACAGACAGGAGTTGAAGCATGGACATTCAAAGAATGGAGTGAGAAGGCGGGTTTAAATAGGAGCAAGAAAGAAGATGAGAAGTTGAAATACTGTACAGGAGATCTTCAGAACTGAGTAAAAGCTGCTGTACTGAAAATGCATATGTTAACAGTGTTCTGGGACTCTAAAGAGAGACAGGAATGAGTGGGATATCCAAGTATATCAATATGCTTCATATTCTGATTTTTTTTTACCACCTTTTTGTGATCAAAGTTCCAGTTGTGGAATTTTGCAGTTGTTTGCAACACTCATCTGTTCATCTTATTCTAACTAAAATACAAAGCTCTCCTCAATGCCCTGGCACCAGCTCTGACCTATACTGACTCATTGTGGTAGTCACGAATCCAGGTTTACATTGGTTCAACTATGTATCTCCCTTAAGCAGGGTTAGAGTTAGGAAGGGATTTAAAGATAAATATAGAATCAGTGAAAGTATCTCAGGGTGAGTGTTTGCAAGTTCAACTGTCCCAGGCTAACATCCCAGTAAACTTCAAGAATGAGTATGTAGAACTGTCATCCATTGGCTCTGTCCTTTTTCTCTGATGTTAAGGGATTAACAGTGATTGCTAAAAGTGTTTGTCCTTCTATACCTGCACGTTTCATGTCCCCAGATACCTTGACATTTGGATACTGGAAACTGCTCAAAAGGGATCCAGTGTATTGCAAGAACCTGCCTAATACCAAGATGCTGTTACAGAACTGTAGATCCCACAGATGCATAACAGTGGGGATGTAGATTTGAAAGCAGACACGTAAACTCTACCTTTCTACTTGTCAGACAATCATAAATTGGAAGAGATCTGTAAGTGTTTTTAAGCCTGTTCAGAGACAAAACTACACAAAGTATAGAAACTAAGATTAGGATAGCCCACTGTGATGAAGCATGTATGCATAACGGAAGAATAGTAATGCCTCTTGCAAAACAGTAAAGATTGAGATCATTACACTTGTTTCTACCAGCTCAGGAATGAAATCCTAGATATATAATTTATTACCCTCCCAAATAAATGTTCTAAGAATGATGTTTTCCTTGTAAATGTGAGTTTGGAATTTACAAAGTGATGTTTACTGATTTTTAGCTATTTAAACTACCTTCAGTACTACAGCTGATGTAATCTTCCTCACCTATATGTGAGAAGCTCCCATCTTGAAGTCTTCATGCTGTGCTGTATCTCAGTTAACTGTACTTAAAGGTTAGCTAAAACTATTATTTGACATAATTAATTACTACTATAATTAATTTCTACTATAGTGACAACTACTGGGAGATCAAGGCAAGATCTTGCTGAGATCCCTGTCTGATAAGGATTTTTGGCAAGAAAAAAAGCAAGAGTTGGAATTCTCAATAGTAAAGCAGTATCTTACAAAACATCTACTATTAAATGTATATGCATTTATAAATATGTTACACATTAAAATAGAAGTCAGGTAAATGTAAGTTCATATTTTTCAACTGGAGCAGTGTGGCCAAGTAAGAGTGAGAACCACCATGTCCTGCTCTATATCTATGTAAGTGACTCATATCCTATGATGTAGGTGATGTGGAGAAAGGAAAAATACATATTGCTAAATCCAGGGCTTTCTTTAAAATACTTAATTACAGGTTAGTATTTTGGAGTGCTGAAATATCTTTTGATCACTGAAACTTCTGCTGTGATGCTTAGGAAGAAAGCAATGTACATGAAGTTGCAAGTAGCTGTAGTTCAGTTTCTTTTCTCACCATAGCTTCTGTTCAGCATTTGGCTTGGATCATTCTGTCACTTTCCTATTAGTGTGAAATCATCCTCTTCAATACGTATTTTAATGCTTTGTGACATCTACAATGAAATGCTAGGAAGTTCATGCAAGAAAACTTCCGAAGACTTCTACAGCAACTTTGAAAAAAAAAATCTGGAAGATTCAGTCTTATTAAAATATAATAGAATTTATTTTTCTATAGTAGGCTCTGAACTCAACCTTATCTCTGAGAGTATCTCAGTGGTGTGTAGTTCAGTTTGTAAAAATACTCACTGAAAACCCCCTAGGCACAAGTAAGCAGACAGCAAGATAGGTGCCAAGGTGGGCTGGGGCCAGCTTACAATGTGGAAGCCATGACATTTGTGATTCTGCTGCCCACTGTGCTTGGAGCTTAGTGGGAGCAGTAAGCCCTTCCTAGGAAAGAGGCAAGTTATCACCAATCAGCTGTTAGTAATGTGTTTTCCCTCTGTGAGAGGTAACTGCTTCCTGCTGTTGCCTTCTGCAGAGTTCCAAATAGGAGGCTTAACCCCAAATTTGAGAAAGACTAATTGCTCTAACAGTCACTGCAAAGTTGTCAGCCCTTGCTTGGGATGGCATTTCCTGTACTTTTTGTATGAAACACTATTCACTTATGCTTACTTCTAGTAAACATATATAGTAAGTATAGTACTTAATAGTGACTTACAGTCACTATTCACTTTTACTGTACCTCAGATTTTCCTTTTTAAAAATGGAAGAGAGAAGGCTTAATAGCACTTAGCTTGGCTATGGAAGGAAGCTCACAAAGTTTGTTGTAGTAGTGCATCACTTTATTGAGGGGGCTGGAGGCACATAGTATGTTGCACAGTACTGGTCTCCAAGGGAAAAGATGATCTCTTACTTTATTCTGCAGTAACTCTCCCTTTTTCAAAATCATGAAGCAAAGTTGATCACCTCTTTTTGCTTCCTAATTTAGTTATTTAAATGCTCCATGCATTCAGAAAAGATGAAGGAAAACTCAAGAAGACATCTGTCTGAGTACAAGATACTGACTTGTATATAATAGAGAGACTGGGGAAAGTAGTTGTGAGTCTGTTTCATTTTTCTACTTCAGGAAAACCAGTCAGAACAGGACTGTGCAGGAAGAGCACTGCCATAAGCTCTTGCTGAGGGAGAAATTGGGGCACAGCTCAGCACTGTTTGTTTTCATGTAGGTTTAGATAATAAAACTCGGAAGGCTGAAAAGGAGATTTGATTTACTATTGTTCAGAGACCACATTTTCTTAGGTCTGCAAGCTTCAGCTGTCCCTACATTTTTGCTATGGTTTTAGATTTTTGCTTTTCTTTACATATTTTTCCATCTGTATTTTCTGATCCATTATTGGAATAATAAAAGGTTTAGAAGTCTAGAAGAGAAGGAGAAAGTGAGTGGTTCGCAGCAAGGAAGCGGAGTCTCGCATTTCATTAATTTCTTTTCTCATTATTTGGCAGGTGGAAAGCACTGATTTACAAAGCTGAACTAGATCAGCTGAAGAACTGGGGGAAGAGAAACAAAACAAGTACAGCGTCATTGAAAAGAACTTCAGCTTTATCTAGCAGCATCACCACAGCAACCAGAAAATACAATTAAAAGAGAAGAGCTAGAGCAGAGAAGGTGAAAGTGCACCTCCTTACCTTTGGACAGAAGGCAGCCAAATAATTATGCAGAACAGAAAAGGGTATTTCATGGATCTAGACAAACAGTGGCAAAGGGAAGTGTGCCTTCAGTAACAGGAATGTGCCACTGTTTATGCGCTGGAAAGGGGAGTGCCATGAGATCTGCTGAAGAGACTATTTCTGTGGTTGCATATCTACATGGGTTTGCACCCCTGCTGGGACTGAATTAGGTGGTACAGGCATCTCGGACCATCAGGTATTGGAGAGCAACTTCTTTTTCTCGTTCAAGGTGTACTGGGCACAGGAACTGAAAGACACCGCAGATCTTTTTCAGAGACACAAACAGAGTGAGACAATCTCCAAGCCTCCCCTTCCGTAACCACCTGCTATACCATGGGATGTCGGCAAAGCTCTGAGGAGAAAGAGGCAGCGCGGCGGTCCCGTAGGATTGACCGCCACCTGCGCTCTGAAAGTCAGCGACAGCGAAGAGAGATTAAGCTCCTACTCCTGGGTACCAGCAATTCTGGGAAGAGTACTATTGTAAAGCAGATGAAAATCATTCATAGTGGTGGCTTTAACTTGGAGGCCTGTAAGGAGTACAAACCTCTAATTATCTATAATGCAATTGACTCTCTCACACGTATTATTCGGGCTCTAGCCACCCTTAAGATAGAGTTTCACAATCCTGACAGAGCATATGATGCTGTACAGCTTTTTGCCCTGACAGGCCCAGCTGAGAGCAAAGGTGAGATTACCCCAGAGCTCCTGGGAGTGATGAAAAGGCTCTGGGCAGACCCTGGTGTGCAGGAGTGTTTTTGTCGCTCCAATGAGTACCACCTAGAGGATAATGCTGCATACTACTTAAATGACCTGGAAAGGATTGCAGCACTGGACTACATCCCTACAGTGGAAGATATTCTGCGTTCTCGGGACATGACCACAGGAATTGTAGAAAATAAGTTCACCTTCAAAGAGCTGACTTTCAAAATGGTGGATGTGGGTGGACAGAGATCTGAACGCAAAAAATGGATCCACTGTTTTGAGGGGGTTACAGCAATAATTTTCTGTGTGGAGCTGAGTGGATATGACTTGAAGCTGTATGAAGATAACCAAACAGTAAGCACACCTTCTGCTCCTTATTCTCTTGGCTTCTCTTCCTTTCTTCCTCCCTTGTGTTTGGCCTCTTCCCTCTGCCTTCCTACCCTCCCAAGGCAGTAATCCCCAAGTTCTTAGCCCCAGGTGTGATTTCCTTTGCCTCATTCCCAACCTACTGCAAAAAGCCAGAAGCTGAGACTTCTTTATTTGGATATTTTTTTTCCACCAGACAGATTTATTTCATTAATGATACTTTTGGGAAATGGAGGTGCTCTTCACATCACAGCAGTATTTTTTGTGGGGGTGTGTGTGCCTTTTTACTAAATGTTACTGTTACTCCAAACATCACTTGGTGTGTGTAGTGATTAGTAGTAGCGTTTAGTAGTATTACTACTGTGTAGACAGTAGTAACAACCTTCTGTACAAAGGTGATAAATTTGAACCCTATGTTTTGCAAGTCTTGGGAAATTTTGAAGCTAAAATAGTACTGAGTAATAGTTTTCTCCTCATTTATTTCCCCAGGATCTTTAATAAGAAGAATTAATTTAAAAAGATAGTTTTGAATGTGTATGGAGATCTTTAATTTTTTTCTTTGACTTTTTGTTGATATGGCTGATTTGTCTGGTGCAATGAATAACTATTCCAGTTTAATTCCCTTTAATGCTATTAGCTTCTGCTTTTCACAGCACACAAATACAGTAACTAGAAAAACACATGAACATTAAGGCATATGGAACCATGTATTTGCTATCACATTTAGGCTGCCTGAGTTACCCTTTAAAGGCTTTCAGTTGAACTTATTTTTTTGACAGATTTGTAAAACATGATGCTTAAGAGAGGTTTGTGGGTAGGAACACATAATGATTCTGTCATCTAGTGGTTCCTAAATGTGCTGTATTTATGTTTGAAACAGCTTCTTTTCAGGAAGAATTAATCTATATTGTAAAATCAGAAAGTTAACCTTAAAATGCTTCTACTTCTTCTGTATTCCTTTACATATCTTCAGTTGTTGTACATGAATTTTGTACAGGACTAGTTGCATACCTGATTTTATTACTAAAAGCTGTTTCCTGAGAGCTTCTGTGCTCTTTAAAGATGCCAAATAGATGGTTTTGGTTTTGATAATGACTGGAAGGGCTTCAGTGGCTTCAATGGCTAAATGTGAAATCCTCCCAGAAATTACTCATATTTTATGTAACACATGCCTTTCACCTGATCCCTGTGGCAAGGTGAACTATATCAGTACCTGAAGCAACTTCAGTGCCTTCTATCTAATCTGCTGTTTATACAGTATAACGTATCATAGAATCACAGTGTAGACTAAAATGTCAGTTGACCCAGGGGATTCCACAGTTCCAGTGATTGGAATTGACAGCAATTGAGGTGGTGAAACTCCTTGAAATGGAAGTGGCTAAAGAAAAGACTTTTATAGGTGATACTTCTGACATATTTTTCACAGCTTGTATAGTAGTGTTGGAGTAAGATGCTAGTATGTCCATCTGTAGCTCCTACCCTCCAGACCAGCATAAGACTTGATCATCATTGAAGAAAGCCAGTGAAACTATTCCCTTCACATCCCATGCATGTAGGAAAGGGGCTCTTTATGTATCACTTTATACAATCTCTTATTGTTACTGGTACAGAGATGTGAAATCATTTCAACTCATCTCTACTTTAAATTCCTTTGTCAGTATTTTTGGTTGCTAATACAGTTTTTTTTACAAAGAGTTTTCTTATTAGGAGGGAGCTAAGTGATAAGTTTGAGATGCAATTAGACTACAAAATCATTTCCAAAAATATTCCCTACATTTTACAAGCTTGTCTTAAATGCTTGAATCCCTTTTGCATTTTCTTTATATGATTCTTTAAGGGAAAAAAACATTTATGGTCAAGAACATTCACCTAAGCTGAAATTTGATAAAACTCTTCAGAAATACTTTATTTTTACTGCTAATGAAATACACATTATGAGTACTGAATCTGTTACAAAGACTTTTCGTATTAGAAGGCAGCTGTGACAACTTTGAGAAGCAATTCCACTGGGTCATGAGAAATAATCAGACCAGAAATAATTATTTTAAGAAAAAAAAAATTACCAATTTTTTTAGTAGCTTTGTTGACTTTGCATCTTTCTATGTTATCTCCATCATTGTCTCCATGTGGCTGAGGCCATTCTATGAGTATGAAATTCTCTCTTAAATGATTTTGGCAAAGATCTGGTATTTCCAATAATCTTTGTCAGCACTGTTTAAATTTGCCCTTTTTTTTTGTTGGTAGAGCTTATCACATATGTAATATTTCTCTATTCTTATCTTCTGTAGTGATTTTACAGCTTATCCACTGCACTTCCATTTTCTTCCCTGTACTATGTTAACTAATTAACCATTCACTGGCCTACATATGGACTTAGGTTTCAATACCTGGAGATTCTTGTCTTGGCATTAGTGCCTTCCTATTCTAACAGATTTCTGTAATTGATTTGTTTAGTAACCTCCTCTTGACATGAGAGAAGCATTAATTCTCTTAATTCTCAGAGATATTAGAAAAAACGTAGAATCATAGAATAGTTAGGGTTGGAAAGGACCTTAAGATCATCCAGTTCCAATCCCCCTGCCATGGGCAGGGTCACCTCACACTAAACCATATCACTCAAGTCTATGGCCAACCTGGCCTTGAACACCGCCAGGGATGGAGCATTCACAACTTCCCTGGGCAACCCATTCCAGTGCCTCAGCACC
>JAOEHX010050315.1:0-14996 GCA_025448015.1 Bolborhynchus lineola | reverse complement strand
GGTTAAGGTTCCCCAAATAAACTGCCCAAGTTTTTTTTTAAAGTGAAAGTTGGTATTTTATTTACTGTGATATAATAAATAAATAAATAAGCAACCCTCCCATCTTTTTTTTTCTTGTCTGGAATCCTGTTCCTGACATAAGAATCCAGTGACAATAAAAGGTGATATTCAATATTCACGTAAACCGTTTCACAGGGAAAGACTAGTATGAATACTTGGGAAAAGAGGAGGAGTCCAAGCAACAGTAGATAGAAAAGCCATAAATTCTGTAAAGAAAAAGTGAGGAAAGCTTTTATATTGCTGTGTTCTCTCATCTGTTACTCTCTACCCTTCTTAGAGCAGGATGTCAGAACAATTTATTTCCAGAAATTTATGGTTAGTAGATTGAGATGCTTCAAGATAAAGATGGATTCTTTTTGGAACAGATACACTTAAATCTTCAACCGTAGGCTTGTAATCAAATTCATATTGATGGGAGATGGAGAAAATACCTCTTCAGACAGTAATGCTTTTCACTGTTTCTAAAAAAAAGAAAAAAATCAGAATTGTTAACCTGTTCCATAACAAAACTGCATGCTCTGGTTCAGGAGCTTCAGTCACCTTGATTTCTTGCAGAGCACAATGTATGTGACTGTGCTATTGCTGAGGTAGAGTCTTAGCTCCAGCTGCTTCTGGAGATGAACTATATGTTCTTAAGAATTTTTATCTAACATATCTTTCCCTCTTTAGCTGTTAGCTGCTTTCCAAGAAATTCATCTGCTTTTTTATCACACTGAGAGCTGCTGAGGCTTCATTTGGTGTTAACCAGTAAGATCCCTTAGACAAATAACCAGCTTTTTACTGTAGTAAATTCTATGAAAATAATCATTTTCATTCTGGAAGGCAAAACAGTATCTTCAGTGTATATCATCCTTGTATGTTAGTTGTAAAGAAACTGTTATACATTAGAAATTCAAGACTCCAGGAATTTTTCACTTTTTTCTGCTGAAGATAATTAGAATTCATGTAACCACACCTACAGTGAAAACAGCATACAGTCTGAATAACGCAGATTTTCTTTTACAATAACAACTGTTGCATGTAAAAAAATTGAGGTCTCATTTTAGTATAAGAAAGCAGAAAATAACTACCAAGTATTAATGTCCCCAAAATCCTGTCAGTAATGGTTTCTAATAAAGCAAATGACCTTGCATGTAGCCCCATACTTTCCCTTTACATATTAGGCAGTGAATAGGAAGTGTTAGCTTGGAAGGATTTATTGCTCAGCAGTTCACATGTCATAAACAGGTAAGGATTTGACTAAACTGCTTAAGACAATGTTTCCCAAAGCCAAAGAGCTTCCTTAGCTCTTCTGTATGGTTTTCTGGAAGGCTGTGCATTATAGTTGCAAAAAGATTGCTTCTGACAGCAATGTTCTTCATACTGGAGCATTGTCAAAGCAGGTATATACATAAAGACAAGAAACAGCTGAAATATATCACTTGCTGAACATATTGCTAGGCCTGCTCAATCTGGCTGTGCAACTGCATAGCAAAGCTCAGGGCAGTTACACAGCAAATGTAGTGATTTTGGGCAGTGAATTGATACCATTGGATTTATTTATTTTTTTTAATAACTTTCAATGGCGCTTGAAATATGTTGTCAGATTTGCAGTAAGTAGGAGAAATCAATCTTGTTCATATTAATTCATATTCAGCTTTCATATTTTGACCAGCGCTGTTGTTCTGTACATGCTAATTGAAGGTGGAAGTATAAAAAACAAAGACGAAGTAGCCTTTGTTATATTCAGTTTCTGAACTGATTTTGTAACTTTTCCATGTAGTCGTTGAGTCACGTATTTACAGCATGGCTGCTTGAGGATTTACATTCATTATCATGATGATTAGACAACAAAAAGACAGGATTGAATTAGCATAATTGTCATATATCATCCACTTATTTATTATCCCTGACTGAAGTGAGGGTAGAAACCTGTTTTTCATCAATAATAGAGGAGGGACTTATTTTAGATTTCTCTCTGAACTGCTTCTAACTCTTCACACTCAACTGGAAATCTAGACCTTGCGCATGTTCAATCTTTTTGTCTCACAGAACTTGACCTTGTCACTTGAGCATATTGTCTTTAACTTCTGCTCCAGGAAAAACATCTTAACATTTTTATTGTCAGGTTTAACAGCCATCAGAGATATAAAAATCTAAGACTAACTCATCTTGACAGAAACTTTTGAACATTTTCTAGACATGTTTTGATTAGGAAGCCAGTTCTTTTCTCTTTACAAGGGTAATAATAATTAACAATATATGTAGAGATTAAACGGACTTTGGCAGTGTAGGCTGTGTCTCCAATCCCAATTTAAAACATGTCTAATATGGAAATGCTTTAGTTTGCACCTGAGAAAGCCTAAGAAATGTGGGTCCTTATCTCAGGGCTATAGAGGTACATGTGGAAACATTAAGTTTTTGTATTTCTGAATGCCCAAAGCACTCTTCTAATCTGTGCCTTTATCTTTTTGTGCCTCAGTTTACAGGTCTGTAGTATCACTATCAGCTCTGGGTGGTTTTGAAGCATAGTTAAGGAGGCACAGAAAGGAAAGATTACTCATTACTAGACAGGATCTCTGTGCCCTGTATAACATGTAAAGAAACAACCTGTGTTCTGTCTTGGATTTGATAACAGAGGAAGTTTAGACTGGATATGAGGAAGAAGTTCTTTACTGTAAGGGTGGTGAGGCACTGCAGTGGGTTGCCCAGGGAAGTTGTGAATGCTCCATCTCTGTCAGTGTTCAAGGCCAGGTTGGACAGAGCCTTGGGTGGCATGTTTAGTGGGAGGTGTCTCTGCCCATGGCAGGGGGATTGGAACTAGATGATCTTAAGGTCCTTTCCAACCCTAACTATTCTATGATTCTATGATTCTATGACTTGGAAACTGCAATGGCAAAATTAGCCTGCTTTAAGTGATTCCATTCCTACCTGTCCTGTACAGACCCTTCTTTACTGCAGACCCTCACTGCCATTTCCCTTCCTACCTCAGTTGTATCCAGGCAAAAATAGTTGAGCCACCTGCTGGCATATCTGCAAGAATCAATTTTCATTTCCCACCAGCACATGAGCATCCGCTCGCAAGGTGAGTCAGTGAAACCAGCTGCTCCTCTGTTTGAAGCAGTGCATGAATTACAAAGCATTACTGCTGTGTTGTGAAATGGGGGGAGCGGGTTCATATAAGTATAATGTCCATTTTGCAAGCAGTGCTACTGTAGTTAGCAAAAAGTCACATCAAAGTGCAATAGAGCTATCTGTATCACTGATTTTGCAGCCTGTGAAGTGCATTGTGCTTTACTCAGTAAGAATGGAGGGTATGGTACAGCCACCTGTCAGCAGCCTGCTACTGCACACAAGAGTAGCTGGTAGAGATAGTATTCATTTGTGAAAACATCTGTGTAATTAAGCTGAATTGTGAAGAGATGAGAGTTCAGATGACAGCAGAAAGCTTCAAATATACCCTTAGACACAGAGATTTGATTATCACATGGTTTTCCCAGACTTGGCTACATAACTCAGTAGGCATTGATAAATTAATAGGTATGTATGCCAAATGCATTAAGAACTGTTATACTGAAGTTCAAATAAAGAGAGAAAGAAGTAATCTCTTTAACAGATACCTTCTTGAAAATATGCAACATCCTTATCTTCTCTTGAAACTATGTTGAATTATGTTGAAATATATTGAATTATGTAGCTTTCCACTTTTTGTTCCGAGCTGCAATTAAAAAGAGAAGTATATGATTTGTGGTATAAAATAAGGATTTCACTAAAATAATACCATTTAATCTTACAAATAAAAGTGTTCTCAAGTAAAAAAGAAATATTCCAACTTCACTAATAAATTGTAGGTGGTGCATACTCTCACTATATCTGTATTAAATGAAGTATCGGTATGGTGTGCATAAGATGAGAATACCAATGTGTATGATGTATGATTTCAATATGTTGGGTTTTGCGGAATGTAATTTTCTATAAAATGCTAGAAGTTTTAAAAGAAACGTGATTCTCAGAACACATGCTTTCCTGAAGATTGAAAGTGCATGCAGCTGATTGAGCTTGTTTTTATTTCTCCTTTTAAATCCCATTTATATTTTAAGGAATCAGGAAAGTCATACATTAAGGTTTAAGCTGAGCTTAATATTAACTGAGAGTTGTCGTTTTCTTATAAAAAAAAAAACAAAACAAAAAACAACAACAACAAAAAAAACCCACAAAAACCAAAACCCAACCAAACCCCCAGATTTTTGTCTAAAATAATGAATTTTAACTTTCTTTTAATATATCAAATTCAGCTGGAAAGTGTTAGTGAATATGAACAGATATGAGTTATGTGCTACTCTGAACTTTTGCTGGGAACTTTCAATAGGAGCACATTTATGAGAAAGGCTACATAATTATTCATTTAGTGCTTTTTTTTCTCTTTCCTAACATATTGCAATGATACTATTCATGTTACAATTCAATTTCTACTATTTACATTTTAACCTCAGAATATAGTCAATTTTGCTATTGAAAATAGAACTGTGTAGTGTTCCGGTAACTCATCTGCTAACAGTTGCTTGGTTTTGATGAATGGACCCAGACTCTACTATGATGTGTGATACCTCAAACAAATAGAAATGTGTTTTTCATCAGCAGATTGGAGGGAATCATTTATATTGTCACATATAAATGACTTGTTATTGAATGTTGTTTCCTCTGTTATATTGAGCTGCTCATTTGAAGTATGTAGGGAGAACTTACTGAATAAAAGCTGTTGTTCAGCTAGATAATGATATCCCCAAATATGTAAAGCAGATCAATCCTGTGTGACTTTATAGTGTTTGTTGGTTGGTTGGTTGGTTTTGTTTGTTTGTTTTTTGTTTTTCTCTTTTTTATGGAAATGACAGTTCTGTTTCTACTAGCATTCTGAGTGGTGTTGAAAACTAAGAACAGTGGCCTGTCTTTTAACGTTACCTGTTAAGTCAGTATTAAAACTTCGACATGCACAACAGGTAAATACCTGTGGTTTCTACTTTAAATATATGATCATCAGAATGAGCGTCTGAATTCAGAGATATTTATAAATTAGTGATGTTGAGGATCAATTTTTTTTATAAAACCTTATCTTGACCTAGGAAATATCTTTGTAATGTAAAAATGTTTGTGTTTGTACTTCTTTTGTCAGTGGAAGAAAAGCCTGATTTATGCAAACAGTATTCCTTGTGCAATTAATTAGTTTCCTATTCTTTGTATGAGGTAGAATTTCTTAAAAACATGCACACACACTCATCTGATTTGCATTTCATTTTGATACTTGCATGAAGATTTTCTAGGCTTTCTAATCTTCTCTTTTACATATTTCATTTTCCTCAGGTTCTGAGAAGGTATTGTACTGAGGGAGTCAACTGTCACAGTGCCCGCAATCAATGATAAGACTTCCCTTGTCATTCTTTTTCTTCATCGCTGTAGACATTTATTAGTAAAGTAGAACATAGTGTACCTGTGCTTCAGATGCAAAATCCGTCTCTTCATGTTTTCTTCCATAGAGAAGACATGTAGATGAAGGGACAGACCAGGACAACTGATGTCACTAAGAAATACACAGAAAACTCGCTTTGTTATTTTCCTCTGCCATATTGATTTATTTTTAACTGTGTTTTGTTTTTTTGTTTTTGGTTGGTTGGGGTTTTTTTTAAACTCTAATATTTGCGCATAATTAGCAAAAGCATTTGTATTACTGTAGTTTGAGTCCACTTAGGGATTTTTTTTTGAAAGGGACAGTGTGAATGAGCCTTCACATGCATTTAGATACTACAAACTGATGTCAACATAGTATTGCAATACAGTTGACTGAACAATGCTAAATGCAGGCTCATAAGGTTTGGGGAGGTTGTTAAATGTTTGAAGATCTTGTACAGCAAGGTGGTGCTTTTTCTCATTATTTCCTCTTATAAACATGAAGAAATTTTTTTAGGATTGATCTGATTGATGTTAATGTGGTGTGTATGTTCTGTGCTTCACAGAAAAGCTCTGAATGACCCCTATGCAGAGAAAGTTTTTGATTAATACAATGTTTAGAGCTCTCTGTAATGCCTTGTGCACTGGTCATGTTGTCTCAATCAGTCTTAAAGTTCCAGATCCAAAATCCCATGAAGTCAGTAAAATACTTTCTTCTGCTTCAGGAGATTTTTTAATTAGTATACTCTGATTTTAATGCTGCTTCTGGGGTTAAAATTTAAGCCTCTAAACTAAGGCTTCAAAAATATCTAGAAAGCCTTCAAGTTGACAAGAGCTTTCTTCTGTTCTAGTGGCTATAATGGCTTACAGTTAATTAGCACTGGCTTTCAGATTTTCAGTGAAGAGAATAAAATAATATTAATCTTCTGATTCAAAGTAAAGAGTACATGGACATAGTATATTCTAACTCTGATTCTCTGCTGTAAATTATAACAATGGCCAGTAGAAGGACCTTTCCCAACTGCAGAATGTGTTTCTGTACAACATGATTTTATTCAGAATTGATTCAATAGCATATAGACCTCTATGAGGGAAGATTTTTGCCTTTAAAGAAGGACTGTGTCTTAATGATTTTGAAATTGTGTGATGGTGCTAAGACCTACTGCGACAAAACAAAAGAACTGTTGCTAGAAGAAAAGTATGATTTGGCCAATGATTCATTTTTGGTAGATTTAATAGATTTCTTGACTGAAATCTTGGCAAATGCTGGCTCTATGAAATTACTAATGTAGCCTAGTTGGTACCTGGGTGTGTTATACAGGCTGTGAGGCAAAAGAACTATGACGAAAGGATGCCTATAAGAAAATAACACCACTGAGACTTATATTTTCTGGAAAGAAAATATACTGTTTTGCAAAATACAGATTGTGACATACACAGTGGCTAGCTTTCACACATAACAATCATGTTCAATATAAATAGAAGACAAGGTGTTAATAGCTGATGAATCAGACTTCTCCAGATTCCAATGGTTCAGAATAATAGGATATAAAATTTTTAAATTATTTATTTCTAAGCATTTTATAAAATCCAGACTATAAAAAGCCACATTCAGATTGCCTACTATACATGTCTAAGTTTATATTGAATAAATATGTAGGGACCGTCATGGATGGTGATTTCAGTGACTTACTCTGTTGAACTGACTATCTGCTAGTGGAAACAATGCTTGAGTACCATACCTGGCACATTCAGTGTATTGTCTAGCCATATAATCCTGTTAGAAAATTAAGCAGCCGGATTTCAAAGGTGTCCCAACTCCATGGTTGTTTTGTGCATTTTTAAAAAAGCTTCTGTGGAACCCTGTTTTTATCTGCATTAAATTCTGTTGTATTTTTCCACTGGAGCATTGTTTGCCAGTTGGTTGCTACCACAGATTTGATAGAACTATCAATCAGAAACACTTGTAAAAAGGGGAAATAAAAAGCAAACAACACAGCAGAATTGCATGTGTACAAAACCTATGGCCTTTTTTGTACTGTGGAAAGGATACCTGTCAGAATGCCCTCATTTGTTTGGATGCAACTGAGCTTCAAAAGGGCAAGGCAAGTGTGGTGTTCTCAGGAATCTTAATTTATTGTACAGTTCATAAAACAGCAGCTAAATGTGAAAACAGAATGCATTTTTGGGCCATCTCAATGCATCTTTTCTTTCTCTAGAAATGAAAATTTTTTTTTTTTTTCATCCTCTTAACCTTCCACACTTGAGATGCTGTGGCATCAGAGCAGAGTGGAGAGCCCTTTCTGAGCAATGAGCCAGGATGCAGTATGCTTGGCTAGGGTAGCTCAGCACTTCAAAAAGCTGGACAGATGGGGTGCCATCTCATGAGAGGTAGCATGCTGTTGGGCTTCAAAGGAGTTAAGAGTTGAAGGTGGATCCAGTTGACGTACCAGTTCTGCTGCTAGCTTGTGTTACAGCAAAAGAGAAGATGATGGCACAAACAAACAAACAAAAAAAAAATAAAAGGAAAAAAAGGGTATGTCTGTTGTGTTCTGCCTCTCAAATCTTTATACTGGCAGTTTTAAGAGGTAGGAAAAGTTTTTGAGTAGACCTTTACTTCTTCCATTGTCCTACTCTTTCTGTCTGGGTCTACGCTTTCTGAGTGCAAATGTCCAAAGTAATACAGAAAGAGCTTTCTCAATCCTGAATATCTGAGAATCAATTCCATTTTTGTGTTTTTGCTACTATTCCTATAAAATCCTAACATAGTTTCCTGTTTATGTGACCTTTATTGAAACATGAGCTGTGGTTCCTATACTTGATTCCCTCTTTCTGTACTATTCACCAGTTTTTTCCTCCTTTTAAAGCATTTGTATAGAAACTAATCAGCCGCATACAAATAGATCTACAGTGATGTACCTTCTGCTTGCAAACAGCATAAGGCAGCCAAACTTCTACGAGAGATCAAAGAGTTAGGTTACGTGAGTAAAGGTGTGCACTGGAGACAGAGAGCTGCTCCAGAGTCTTTTGAGCTTTCATTTACCTTCTCCCCCTTCACAAGCAGGGTATCATGCAGCAGTGTTTCAGAGCCATCAGATTGCATTCTTTCCCAGACTATTACCAGATCTGTGGTATAAGAGCTATGGCATATGCTTGTGCTGAATAACTGCATTTGAGCATGTTTAGGGCTTAAGCAGGTTAAAGTACTGAGGCTTGAGGTTAGCTCCAAGTGAAGTAACTGGAAGTGGGTAGCATTTCTATGTGTGAAAATCGTTCACTGTTCATTTTTTAGCTTAGCTAAAAAGCAATCACTTCTTCCATTCATACCCTGGTATAATAGTTCTGAGTTGTTTGAAGGGAAAGATATTAAAAAATACAATTTTTTATTTTAAGAACTTATTTCATTTTCTTGCCTTGGTTGCAATTTGGAAAAAAACCTGGGAAGCTGTTTGCTCTTTCCTGAGTGACTTGTGCCTACAGCACAGTCCAGTGGCCCTCTGCTGATATGGGACAGGGCACACAGCTGATTGCGACTGGAAGTGAAGATGACTCTTTGTCTGTTCTGTCATGTTAAATTCTGGGACTGGCATTTAAAAAGCCCTTTTGAATGAGTAGCTTCAAATTGATCCAGTTTGTTGGAAAGCTTAAGGCCCACTGACTTGAAAAATAGCATTTGGGCTGGAAAAAAAATGATAGATTTCAAGTCACTATGCAAACTTTGTGAGACTGGCTTTTGCATTACAGCAGTCATTTAGAGTGTGGAACTGCTTATTTCAGCATTCTTTTAATTTAGCAACTTTTCTGCCACTAAACTTAGGACAGAAAAGTATTCCTGTATGTGCATATATATATACTTGTTTCTGTGCGTGCATGTGGATGTTAGTAACAGTTATGTATAAGAAGTAATAATTTGAAATGCCTCCTAATGCTGAAAAAGAGTTAGAAGCTATTTCAGTGCATTTTCTGGGCATGTTGCACTTACGAATACTATGTATTATGTACTCCTTTGCTCACATCTGTAGAAGTTGCAGTATGTGGTAGAAACCCACAGTTATTAACCAAAATGCTAAATTATCAGATCTGCAGAAAATCGATTCCTGTGGATTACAAATATAGTAAGACACTATGAATTTATCAGCTGTTAATAAATACATAAATTATTAATAGTGTCATGTGGACACACAGTATGATAATTTCATTTCTAGCTTTACTATTTTTCCTTTCTGGAAATTTTGTTACTAGAATCTTGTAGATTTTTTTTCCAGTAATAACATCATGAATCAGCAATTAGCCTTCTGTTTGCAGAAAAACTTCAAGCTATGCACTTCAAAATTATATGTGGAAGTTTTCCAGTAAGGCTGCACAGTGCATTTATTCTCTTTTTTGAAGAAAATGTCCAGGTATGACAAGGACAGTTAAAGCTTACTGATTAAGCATTAATTTGAAGTCCATATTTCCATGTGTCTTCCATTTCTCTAGAATTTGTTGGTTTTGATTAGAGGTTAACAAAAGGATTTGGAAAATTCCATTCTTCAAGTGTCATAGCACTGATCACAGCCGTACACCTAAGTATTTGTTGTCCATCTTCCCTGTCTGTCTGTTCTTCCTCCCCAGAAAAGGCTGCCTGCTGGGAAAGCAGTCTCAGGCCATACTGACAGCTTGAGCTGCTTTAAGGTATTGTAAGAAGTTTTCACAGTTCAAACAGTGGACAGTTTATAAGCTAGTGAACAATTTGACTATGTGGATAGATATGTGCCAGAGTTCGAGGCTGTGACCTGCTGCTGCTCAGATTACCAGGATAAATGTGGCCACTGGGACCAGGATTAGTAATTTAATTAGAACACCATGTAAAATTCATGTCATTTGCTGAACCTGTATCATTATACATCTGTTATAGCACAGTTAAAGGAAAAGGAAAGTCAAGTAGTATTTATGTAAACAATATAATTAGAATCCTATAGTTTTGTGGGTGTCACATCATAACCTTCAGGTTTTATAATTTGCATGTCTTGCCTGTGTTTAATCACAGCAACTCATTCCAGGATGAAATGCTCTTATGGAAAACAGTAACAATTTGGCACTGTCATGTATTACAGTTAGACATCATAAAAACAAAACAAGCTCTTAGAAAATTTGTAGACATTTGGGAGAAGAGCAAGGACATCAATCACCACAATAAGTAATGCTAGCTAGAGTAATACTGGGGATAAAAGTCCTTACTTCAAAGTTTAAGCTAACATCTTCACTATTAAAAATTAGAATGAAAATATGATAGGGAAGAGATTACCTCAAAGATGCTTAATTGTGTACAATGGGCTTATTCCTCATGATACTGGTAACAGCTGGGAACAAGATGCTGGATTTAAATGACACATCTACTGCCTGAAATTTTCTATCAGTTGATAAATTCTAGACTGTATTTTGTTTTCTGAGGTGGGCCAGTACATTTTATAGCCTACAAACTGCTGTTGTAGGTAACTGTTAAATACCAAAGCTATCCAGACTTCCAGCTGCTAATGGCGGGCAAAGCTTTTGCCTGTCCTCAAGCAGTAACAGTGACACTAGGTCCAGAGTGATCCTTGTACAGAAAGGAGACACATAGTAAGACCATGGGGAAGTAATAGTTGTGTCAAAGAATTAGTTTACTATGGCTGGAGAAGTTGCATTCTTTCAAAGATTTTAACTGTAGTTGCTTTACACTTTCTGCATTTATAGCTGCAATATACCTGAGAAGCTGATCAAGGGAATGAGTTGGAAACTTGTGACATTTGTTGGCTATACTTAAATAGAATAATTTTCTCCTAGAGGAAAAGTGTCATACTTAAAATTTGATATTTTTCTTTTCAAAATGAAAGAAGCCTTTGGCATAAAATTTATTCAGGGTCACATTTCACCCATAACCTGTTTTTTTTTTTTCTTTTTCAGACCTGTGCCTAGTTACACTTTAATATTTGCAGTCTCTCTAGATTGTCAACATCACAGTATAATAACCAACTTATTATAGAAAGCAGCAAATGCCATGCTGCCAGTCACTTGTCCATCACACTAACAGGTACACTGCCATTGTCAGTGTCAGGCTGAATGCTTGGGATCAGCCAGACAGGTGAAGTAATTTACTCATCTTGTAGTGGCAGAAGGGGACACCTTATCAAGGAAAAGAGAGAAGCATCTTCCCTTGGTGCATTTGGTATGTGGCTATATAACTTGGATTTATAGTCCCTGTGTAGAAACTGATGCACAGACTGAATTTTACTCTAAAGGTGAGGGGAATTCTTTTAGGTATCATGAAAGAATATTTGTTTTCCTTTCTGTTCACTTTATCCACTGTCATTCTCACCCTCTCTCTCTCTACCCCCATCTTGACCCTTTTACTATTATCAATTTAACAGACTGCTAGATGCTAAATCCTTTAAAGATCTGTCAGTCTGTTGGACTAAAAAGAAAATCAGACCCCAAACTTCAATGAGAATGGTCAATTCTGTGCATTTAAATATTTCCTACTGCCATTGTTTTGGCAGTGTTTGGAAGAGAGATAGCCAGACCATGCTTTACCATTTCATCCAAAGGAGAATGAAAGTAGGAATTATTATAGCAGTACTGATGTCAGTCTTCACCCATCCTGATCTCTGGTTAATACCTGAAAGTTTCTGGGAGCAGTGGAGAAAGAAGTTGCTTTATTTACCTGTCTTTCTCTGTTACTATCAGTGTGCTGGATAAATTTTCTGGTATCTTCTGTGACCTCCTGACTGGAGCTTTAAACAGGAGAGCTAAGCATGGTGTGTTTGTGCTTGTAGCTTCTGAATGAAACCATCTGTGGTCAGGTGCAACCAGTAATTGCTCAAGCCAGGGAATAAAGCTATTACTTATAACAGGGATCTATGAGTCTTCAAAGTAGGAACAGTAGAGGCAGCCTCAGACTAAATGGTGGGAAGGAAGAATTCATGACAACGGTTTTGAAACCTCACTTTTATTGCAGTACAGAGAGCAGTGTCTGGTTGATAGATAAGATAGACTGAAGGTTAATTTTAATTTATTCACAGAGGAATTGGCAGGAGTACATGTATGCTCACACTCGAAAATTTGGGGTTTAAACAAACTTTACCTGGCTAAAGCATAGTTTTCTATAGGATACTGCTAATAAAAGGCTCGACCTGCAGGTTGACAAGGGAATTTGTGATGCATTGACTCTCATAATCTGCAATTCCATCATCTAGATATATAGTTCATCAATTCTTGTAAACAGCAGTGGTTTCCCTTCTTCTCTTATCTGTCTACCAAAATGTAATGGACAGTGTTAAAACATCAGATGGCCTTGGGCACAGTATCACATTATACCTAATCTGATGTAATTACAGGCTGCTGCCAAAAAGGATGCTCCCAGCCCTTATGTCCTTGTGCTTCCTGTTGCTTATCTTATATCCCTTAAAAGGAAGAAAAAAAGCTGTTTTCTACTAATCAGAAAGAACCAACTATCTCCTAGCTGCAGGAGTGCTGTGAGATGAAGAGGACTAGGATTATCTTTTTCAGTGGCAGGCAGCAATTAGGTAGAGGGTGAAAAGGCACCTGTGCAGTTCTTTACAGCTCTGCATGCAACCCTGTGGCTAGACACCTAAATCTTCCCTCTGTTTAATTTGCTTTTATTCCCTATAAAGTGATATAGGCCCGTTACTGTCATGTGTTAAGTTCTGAGGTTTTTTTGACATCACTGTAATGTTATCTCCTTTTAACTATTATGATGTTTTAAAAATGTTTGGGTTTTTTTTTGATGTCATTTATAAAGTTCAGAGTCATTGACAAGTGTAAAGGAGATGATCCAGAGCTTTTTTTTTTCAGGCTACTATTTTGAAAGTCAAGTTGCTATACAGGAAAAACAGAAGGCCATTTTGCATAGATGGAAAAATGAAACAAAAGCCAAACAATGTTGAAAATAGCTCTTATAGTGGACACGTAAAGAAAATATTTGTTTTTATCTTAAATCTGTTTTGTATTTTAAATTGATATTCTTGAACTGCATAAGAAACTGAGCTCAGAAACAGATCAAGGTCAGGCCTTGAAAATGGGTCTGAGGCTTTAGCTACACAATGCCCCAAGGCTGAACGCATATATTGACTGGTCACATTCTGACTCTCCAATAAAAGCAAGACCTGCATACTCCAGCCTTTTTCTCTTTGTAATCCTTTTCTTCTGAGAGAAAGGAAGCATCAGTGCATACCCTGAGTGGATGCTAATCTGTATGATAATTTTGTAAATGGAGCCCCTAAGGCATACTTAAAAGCATGCAATCACAAAATGCCTGTCTGCACTGGGACTTTTGTCTCTGCATCAAGAAAACCAGAAGCCAGGTGATCCCCAGGTCCAGGTGGTTTGTGCAGCAGGGCTGTCAACATGGAACTGAAGTTCAGTAGAACACAAGGCTTAGAAACAGGAGAAACATGGTTTTGTTTAAACAATATTTTGGCAAAATACATGTTTTAGCGCTTCTGTTTTGAGAAAGAATTTGAACTGAATCACTAAGAACACACTCTAAAGGTTTAGACCAGTAAAAAATCTTGCTGTTTATTAGTGATAAAATGTTTTACAACAAAATTACTACAAAATATTTTAATTAGATAAGGAAATTCTGCAATGACAAAGACTGAAGATTTAGATTTGAAGTCTCTTGTACATATTTTCTTCACTCACTGGAATATAGATTGCAAAGATTAGTTCAGTTATCACAGCTATATTAACTTTCTTTTTATCTTCAGAGGTACTTTTAAAGGTAAATTATGCTATTCACTGACAATAAGCATTCTAGTGTTCTTTGCTGCTTGCAGTTCTTTCTGTAAATAAAAACTGTCTCTAAAGCTGGCAGTCCAGCTCTTTGCATGACAGCTAAATTCTCCTTTTCTCTCTCAATATTACAATAGAGTTTATCAAAAAAAACCCACACCATACCATCTCTTTTTCAATGCCTTTTAAATATTTCTTCTATTTCTGCTATATAGTACAATCTAAAACGAACAGAGTCTTTCACCAGTTTTGATATTCTGGTTTCCCACCCAGTGATACAATTTTGTCTGAACTATAACCAAAGCTTTCAGATCTGGTGTGTAAAGCTAAATGTCTGCACCCATAGTGAATTGAATAAAAATTGCAGTTAAATATGCCTCACATGGTTTCAAAAGCTGAGCTGTTAAGTGTCAGGTCTGAACTCTATAGACATTCTATAGACAGATAGGAACAGCCTCACATTCACAGGCCCTTGTCCTCATGGGGGACTTCAAACACCCTGCTATCTGTTGGAAGGATGGTACAGCCCAGCACAAGCAATCCTTGAGGTTCATTGATTGTATGGAAGACAACTGCCTTCTGCAAGTAATAGAGGAGCTGACAAGGAGAGGTGCCGTGCTGGATGTTGTCCTCACCAAGAGGGAAGGGCTGGTTGGAAATGCCTTAATTGCAGTGATCATGAGATGATTGAATTCGAGATCCTCAGGACAGTGAGAAGAGCGTGCAGCAAGCTCACTGCCCTG